>CAIGQQ010020971.1:39602-58658 GCA_903798035.1 Danio albolineatus
CACATGTAAGTATGACTTGAAAACAACATTAGCACTATTTATTTGACTGAACAATGTTATACTTTGATAGTCATTGGTTGCTAGTATGATTTCACTATTTAGTAATCGCAAAAGATGTTTTTCTGAAATGATATTATTAAGGACAAATTCTGAATGTGTGAATATTTAACCAACTTTACCTCAGTGTCATTATTAGAGACCAGCAACACTAGTTTGGCTTGAATAGTCTAAACTTTCTAATTACTGTATACTAAACTAGCACTGATCTGAACAGACAGTTCCCATTTCAGAGACATTCATTGAGGTAAAGTTGGTCTTATAATCGCACATTCAATTCAACATGCTCCCTGTATTGTTTATCAGGGTACTTTGAATATTTGGTCTAGAATCACATGTAATGATGACTTGAAAACATCATTAGCACTATTTATTTGACTGAACAATGTTGTACTACTACTGTTGGCTGCTAATATAATTTCACTATTTAGTATTAGCAAAGAGTACTTTTCTGAAATTATATCAATAAGACCAAATTTTGAATGTGTGAATAAAACCAACTTTACCTCAACTGTGTATTCAGTGTTCAGGAGAAGTGCAGGTGAATACAAAACTAATATTTATCACCATAGTTCTCCAGTTCACTGATTACATTTAAGAAACACAAACATTTTACACATGGTTTAAACTATATTACAAGATTTCTGGAATGTTATGTTTAAAGGTGCTGTATGTAAGTTTTTCACTCTTCTATAGGATAAAAATACCATAATATGTTTGCAGATGTTTAAGAAACATGCCAAGTGAACATTCTTGTTTGTCTGAAAAGCAATGCTGAAGTCAGATATTCTGCTTTCAAAAGGTGCTTTCCGTGCCAGAACGCTCTCTTTATTTATGTTATTTTAACCTGCCCATTGCCAGTTTAGCCAATTATATTTCAGCACCCCGGGTTGCCTTGGTAGAAAACCACATATTTCATTCATTCGTTCAGAAAGGCTCTGAAAGCATGTGTCCATGGCCGAAATGCGACCTCCGGTGGACAGTATCATATGAACTCCGAAATGAGACTGATTCAGTTCCACAAGAGGTTATTTATTAGCAAATAATATAAATATTACGAACATAAAAATTAGGTTAGCAGGTTACACTGTAAGCACGTTTCCTAACAACACGCTTCATGACGAGATACGCAGTGATGAGCAATTTGGGTGTTGTGCATCAGACAAAACATGACAGAAATTTAAATACAGCCATTCAGAAGCACATAATATAAAAATATATATAAATACATAAAAGAATACATAAAATAGATTTATAATCAATTTATTACATATTAACCCTCTTTAACATTATTAAATGTAGATGCTGAATCACATGTTTAGTTCTAAAGTTCAATTTCAACGTCTGAGGTGAACTATCTGCTGCTGCTTTCAGTATAAGGCAATAAATGTCATGTAAAATGGCATTCAAACTCACATTGTTAGCATTTAACACTGAATAAAGCACATGAGGTGATCATTGTCATAGTTTTCTGTTGCTCAGCTGTGAGAAATAGAAGCCATTTTTTTGAGGTGTTAGTTTTGACAAAAACTAATTTTAATATGGAGAATATTCCCTCTATTGGGTGCCGTTGCTTTTATTTAGAACATGGTTTAAATCACTCGCTCCTGTCCTCAATCTGGCAACCTGCGCTTCCATTTGTTTTGATCCAGGCGTGCAATACTTAGTTTAACCACTGGGTGTCAAACTCACATACTGTACCTTTAAATTGCACATTTTATTCAATTCATCTTTAAAAAAGGCCAGCATATTAAGAAAAGATCCTCATCAGTTTGACAGCATTCGTGTTGCAAGTCCTCATAATGCACACACATTATGAAACACACCATACAGAATAATAATCACTTAAAACAAATCTCAAAACTGCCAGGTGCTTGGAAAAATCTTAATGCATTTGCCTGTAGAGTCTCACCTTTAATAATGCAGTAGGTTTTCATCACTGTGTGTTTCAGGCTGTAGATCCTGCTGCAGGGGATGATGGGTCATTGTGTTTGGGTGCCGCTGGAGGATTGTCTGCTTCCCGGCTGGACTCTCAGCTCCAGGAGGCCGTCCGGTTAAAGACTGAGGGCAATGCTTTCTACCGGGAGAGAAACATGCGCTCTGCTATTGGCCGCTATCATCGAGCTCTGCTGGTCCTGCGCGGTCTGGACTCTGAGGTAAACTCTGTCATGCAGGGCTTCGGGGCTCCGGTGCCCAAACTCAACCAGGAGCAGGACGAGCTGCTGAGGAGCACGCAGATAGACTGCTATAACAATCTAGCAGGTTTGTATTCCTTGCAAAAAGTTGATTTGACATGTACAGTGCTCAACATATACAAGTACACCCCTCACAGATCTCTCATTTAGACGATTAGGATGCTTTACAATATCAGTGCTTCCCACAGGTTTGAAATATACTTGCGGTGGTAGCCGAATTGAAACACCATTTACCCACAGCACATAAATAGTTAACTACAGTATATGTGACAAACAAAACATAATTTGATTTTTAACACTATTTTTATTTATTAAGGATCTGCTTTAAATCTTAAAAGTAAAAAAAAATGTTGAAATAAATAAAAACAAATCCACTATTTATTTTTTATTCTATTTAGGAGCCATGTGCACCCACTGACAGGTTAAGTCTGCTCCTCTCAGTCTCTCATTCAAGTTCAGCTTGCTTTATTGGCAGGACATTTTGTACAGTATTGCCAAATTATTTTAGATGTATAAGATACAGTTGAAGACAGAATTATTAGCCCCCTTTTGCATTTTTTATTCTTTTTTAAATATTTCCCAAAAGATGTTTAACAGAGCAAGGAAATTTTCACAGTATGTCTGATAATATTTTTTCCTCTGGAGAAAGTCTTATTTGTTTTATTTCGGCTAGAATAAAAGCAGTTTTTTATTTTTAAAAAAACATTTTAGGGTAAAAATTATTAGCCCTATTAAGCTTTTTTTGGATAGAAGTATCTTGAAAAATGTCTAGTCAAATATTATGTGCTGTCATCATGGCAAAGATAAAATAAATCAGTTATTAGAGATGAGTTATTAAAACTATTATGCTTAGAAATGTGTTGAAAAAGTCTCTCCTTTAAACAGAAATTGGGTGAAAAAATAAACGGGGGCTAATAATTCAGGGGGGCTACTAAATCTGACTTCAACTGTGTTTAATATATTGACATCATCAAATTAATAAAATATACAGCAAAAGAGAAATAAATGACAGAAACGGTTATAAAAACAGACATCTCAAAAATTATAATAGTTACAAGAATAAAATGTGTAGATTATTTAAATAAAGCAAATGAGTTGATTAGCCATTTCTAATGGTGTACAAACATTCTGCAACCAATTTCGTCCTCCGAGTATTTAGTAAAGTTTTCTTTACTTTTATTAAAGTAAATCTTTTTTAGTAAATAGTCGTTTAGATTAAATAATTAATTATTTAATGTCTCTCTCTCTCTTGCAGCTATCGCATTAAATTAATGACAGCTTAGAAAATGTATGCAAAACCAAATCCTGGATATTTTAGTAGATTTAGAAACACCCGCCGGATGCAAAAGGTGTGGGTTTCTGTGGGTCTGCAGAGCACATGACTGTCTGCGGGAGTGTTGACAGGTCTCGTGCACACAGAACGAACAGTATGAAACGCGTAAAGGACAGATGATTTTTCACTACTTAATCGCTCGCGGATGTTTGTTTATATTGGGTGGAGACAAAAAAATGTGTAAAAGGATGATAATAATAGGAAAAAAATAAAGTGTGTCACTAAACTTGGGCGACTGTTAATATACCTGGGCGGCCTTCCCAAGTAAAGCCTATGTGTGGGAAGCACTGAATATTATATCTGTGCATAAACATTAGATTAGTCAGCAAAATCTAAAATCTTCAAGCCAAATCTGGAGCTAATCTAACAAAGTAAGTTCTGATAACGGTCCAAAATTAGTACACCCAAATTTGTATGTTTGAGTAATTAGTCTGTAAAATAGCTCTGGTATGTTCTGTAAATAATAGTTTAAACTGTGCATTTCTTGAATCTTCTGTAAATAAATATTTTAATGTAAATAATAATTTTATTGTAATAGATAATATGCCGTGTCAAGGCATTTCTGGTGCAGCTTCCAATCATCATCTATGTAGTGCAAATGTGTGACGTGTACTTACATTTTACCAAAGGTTGTGCTTGACCATACCCGTGCATTCGACACAGAAGTATAAATCAGCCTTAACAGAGCAGGGTCATGTGACTCCACATGGGAAGTAGGGAATGTAATTGAAAAAATCGACCTGGAAAAATTATGAACGTAAATTTCAAGTACATTCATAGCCCTACAGGAAGGAGAATATTAGTGTCTTTAATTGTATGTTGTTGGTGTTATGTATTGTATGTGGACTGTGTGTGATCATTTTCCAGGTTTGTTTATTTAGCACACCAACATTAAGTTGATTTTTTAACCATGGTTACATAAACATTTCCTTACTGAGTAGTCTAGGAAATAACTTTGGTCAGGCATTATTATAGTATTATTAGTAAGACAAGTCTTTAATTAAATATTAATTAGGATATATACAAGTTTTGGTCAAGATACAACGATTTGAAAATCTAGGATATAAAATAAATACATTGAGAAAATTGACTTGAAAGTTGTCCAAAGTAATCTCTTAGCAATGCACATTTCTAATCAGTAATTCAGTTTTCATATATTTACAGTAGGAAATTTATAAAACGTCTTCATGAAGCATGATCGAGACTTAATATCCTAATGATTTTTGGCGCAAAAGATAAAT
This sequence comes from Danio albolineatus, assembly GCA_903798035.1. Taxonomy (NCBI): domain Eukaryota; kingdom Metazoa; phylum Chordata; class Actinopteri; order Cypriniformes; family Danionidae; genus Danio; species Danio albolineatus. Next base: position 44,429 of record CAIGQQ010020971.1, read on the forward strand.
AAATAATCCTATGGCCTATCCTAAAGCAGCCTTAAACATTTTCCAGACTCATTCTAGGTTATGCAAAATACAGTGTTCCCCTTGTTACTCATCAGCTGTGTGTGGGGGTTTAAGAGATTTGGCTCATTTGAAAATCTTCCAGACTCATACTAGGTTATGCAAAGGACAGCATTCTCCTCATTACTCATCATGTGTGTGTATGTGTGTGTGTCAGCATGTTTACTGCAGCGGGAGCTGGTGGACTACACGCGTGTGCTGGAGTACAGTCTGAAGGTGCTCCACTGGAGGTCTGCTGATGTTAAAGCCCTCTACAGAGCCGGTGTGGCTTCACTAGAGCTGGGCGATGCTCTGGCAGCGAGACAGTACCTCACACAGGCCAGCAGAGGGAAACCTAACGGTGAATCACACACAAATACCACCACATGTCTTTTCCCCACATGGTTTTTCTGTCTATTTTATGGTTTGCTAGCCCACACCAGAGGTCGCCAGTGTTGCCAACTTTGCAAGAACTCAGCAAAAACTGTTTATACCACCCAAGCAACCATTTTTCAAAAAGCAACTAGCAATAAATTTAGCAATTTTATTTGTATTTTTTAAAATATTTTATTTAAAGTTTTTCACATTTTAAAGAACAAACCCCCCCAAATCCCTCCTATGCCAGCAAATCATAATAAATAAATAAACATATGTAAAATGTAAATACATATGCACATGTACATCCACAACTATACAGATACCTGATCATATTCCTCCATGTTTGATCTTTGTCCAATCAAACATCTGCATATGTACATTACATATAGAGCATACATACATATGTGCACATATACATCATTAATAGAAAATAGCGGAAAAAAGTAATAAAATAAACAATAAATACATTTAAAAAGAAATTATATGCACATACACATACATACATAATGTAATAAAATAATAATAATAATAATAATAATATTAAAATAATTAATAAAATGTAAAAAATTGAGGAATTTTTTTTTTGGATATATGATTACCTATACATGCCCAGTTATTGTAAATTTGTATTTTGTACACATTGCTATGATTCATGATATCTTCCACATCACTCAGTTATCATTGGTCAGTCTTTAGACATTCAAAAAAGGGCTTCCAAATTTTTGGGTTTGTTAGGTTTGCCTGCAATCTCCTATCTGATTTTTTCCATGTGCAATACATTACAAAACTCTGTAAGCCATGTCTCAAATTTAGGTGTACACTCTTTGTTCCACATCAACAATATGACCTTTTTTGCCATAGTCATTCCATATTGAACTGTCTGGATTTGATCCAAACTACAGTTTTCAAAGGAAGGAGCCCACCCTAATAGTGCAATAAGGGGGTCAGGAGGAAAATCAATCCTAAGTACTTCAGAGTAAAAAGAGAACACCTCAGTCCAAAATGTAGACATTTTTGGGCAAAACCAAAATATGTGAGCCAATGTGCCTTCATTGGACTTGCATTTAGTACATAGAGAAGATACAGAGGGGTATATAGAGTGCAGTTTAGTGTGAGAATAGCGTAGTCCAAATTTAGCAATTTTTAACATTCATTTGGCTACTTTTAGCAATTTTTATAAAGCGACTCTAAAGAGCTGCGGCTGCAGGCTTCACTCAGTAGAGTAAATTGCTAGCTCAGATTGTTTTTCAAAACGGTTAATTTACTGATATATTATAATTGTTGGAAATTTAGGTAGCAATAAATTCCACTAGTGCTATAATTGTTGTCACTTTCACAAATGTGTTATTTTCACAAGTTAAAAAGAGTAAGTACACAACCTGTGATTGTTTAAAAGAACGTAACCGTTCATTATCAGTGTTATATTCAAAAATAAAAAAATCTTATCAAAAAGTGTTTGTATTTTACAAATAGTTAACTATATTTTTCATACAAATCTAAATGGACATATTTCAAATAATGTTTTTGCTGAGATGGCCAGTCAATTTGGGAAAACTAAAAATATTGTATACTACCTAAAGATATAGTTTTGAGTTACGATGTCATCACGCAAAGTAATATGTTTATAAGAACCTATTTATTGTGCATTTGGATGTAATGTTTTAATATAACATAATACACGGCGCCTCAGAGAGTAGAGACATGACGGGCTTACGCTTGTCAATTACGTGATAACGTCGCTGAAATGCAAATTAGTGTGTGTGATGTCATCTGGCAACATAATTTACTATTTTTCGGGCAGGCTTTAGCTACTTTTTATTGGAAATAGTTGGCAACACTGGAGCTCGCCAGAGCTTTTTAGGGTTTAGTCTGAAAGAGTTTGAATGACATTGTGTGTTTTTCTCTGAAAGGACACCTATTACTTTCTCTCTGCTAAATATTTTGGTAATACTCTAGTTATTACCTGCCTATTAATAAGATATTGGTTGTTTATTTGTACTAATACTGGTGCATATTCAGATTGACTTTAATGTTCATCCATTATCCTATCTTATACCTAAAAATAAGTACTACTTTCAGTGCAGGGAAAGCTATTTAAATTAATTAATTCCAAATTACATAATTAACGCTTTATTTAAATGACAAGTATTGCGAATACTCCGTAATTTAATTACTTGACTCAATACAACATAAAATAACTAAAAGTCCATAAGTCTCGACACAGACAGTAGAAATGTACATTTGTCAAACAGGGCGGTTTAGCTTTATTTAAAAATATATATATATATAAATATATATTTAAGGGTGACACGGTGGCTCAGCAGTTAACACTGTCGCCTCACAGCAAGAAGGTTGCTGGTTCGAGCTGCTGCTGGGTCAGTTTCTGTGTGGAGTTTGCATGTTCGCCCCGTGTTGACATCGGTTTTCCCCACAGTCCAAAGACATGGTGAATTGAATAACCTAAAGTGGACGTAGTGTGTATGTGTGAATGAGTGTGTATGGGTGTTTCCCAGTACTGGAAGGGCATCCGCTGTGTAAAAAATATGCTGGATAAGTTGGCAGTTCATTCCGCTGTGGCAACCCCTAATGAATAAAGGGAATAAGCTGAAAGAAAATAGATGTAAAAATGAATACTTAAGTAAAGTTAAACATGTATTCGATCATGAAATGTTTCAAAGTAATGAAATCATTTCATATGTGGTCATTTCTCACTTAGTACATTTTTACCTATGCATGTGCAGCTGTTGGACAAATGTAACCTTTTTTTAGTTGAAAAAGTGAATTATTCTGAAAAATACGTGAATATTAAATATAAGTATTCTGATTACTACGTTGTCTCTCATCTTATAAGGTTCTATCTGCGTTCTGAATGATTTTGAGATATTGAGCTTCAAAGTTTTTGCATTCCATATAGCAAATAGTACGTGTGTAACATTTGTTTTTTAAATAAAAAGTTAAAAAAATGTAAACAACTTATAAAAAAAACATCCCATAATGTAAATTAGTTGTCGATTAATAAGAATATGTCACTAACTCAATTTTGACAAAAATGTCAGATAAAACCTTCTAATTCTATGGTGACGAAATGTAGCCTTTAGTTGAAAAATAGAATTATTCCTTAAATATACAGTTGAAGTCAGAATTATTAGCCCTTCTTTTATTTTTTTCTTCTTTTTTAAGTATTTCCCAAATGATGTTTAACAGAGCAAGGAAATGTTCACAGTGTGTCTGATATTTTTTCTTCTGGAGAAAGTCTTATTTGTTTTATTTCAGCTAGAATAAATGCAATTTTGATTTTATTTTATTTTTGTAAAAAACATTTTAAGGTCAATATTATTAGCCCCTTTAAGCTATATGTTTTTTCAATAGTCTACAAAACAAACCATCGATATACAATGACTTGCCTAATTACCCTAACCTGCCTAGTTACCCTAATTAACATAGTTAAGCCTTTAAATGCCACTTTAAGCTGTATAGAAGTGTCTTGAAAAATATCTAGTCAAATATTATTTACTGTCATCATGGCAAAGATAAAAGAAATCAGTGATTATAGATGAGTTATTAAAACTATCATGTTCAGAATTGTGTTGAAAAAAATTTCTCTCTGTTAAACAAAAATTGGGGAAAAAATAAACAGGGGAGCTAATAATTCTGACTTCAACTGTTTATTTGTGTAATAAAAAATGTAATTGCTTCTCTGAATTGCTTTATGCAGAACTGTTGGGGTATATGGACAGTATTTAAGGCAAGTACACCAGTGTTGGGTGTAGTTTGTTACAGTAATTAAAGTTACTTTATTTACTGTAGTAATTATTAGTTACTGTAATTCAGTCACTTTTATGCTGAACTTACTTTTCAACAGAAAAGTAACCTAATTACTGTAACTAATTACATTTTAATGAACTAAGACCAAAACCGGTCTTAACTAGTGTGGTATTCCTTGAGTGACGTGAATGTGGAGTTAAAAATAGTTGAAAACATGCCACAGGACCCCTGCGTTCCCTTTATTGCATTAGCTATATTTAAATGCAAGGTGTCCTTGTCTTTATAGACCGACATCTGTGAAAACATGGCCACACACAAACAAAAGAGTGTTTGGTCACACTTTGCAAATAGTTAATGTAATTAACATACAAAAAGTGGGAACTTCATTAACACTGTTGCAATGAATTATTAATAGGCTGGAGTTTTTATAAGTTTTGGATTCATTTGCTTGGCTTTATCTGTTGCATAATGGGGTGGGAAGGATAGATGATGCCATCGCCGATGGCCGATAGATATCAAGAAGCTGAGCTGGCATTGCAATCCTCCACTGAGTCCCCGTTTACACTAATACGTCTTGGTTTTAAAATGGCATTTTAGAACGAAAACGATCCGCATCCACACTGACATTTCATCTAGCATTTCTGAACAGCCCTCCGTTCACAACACACATCACGTAACCATACACTGAGCTCCAGGCAGTCAGCGGGTGCTTTGAGCACAAAACCCCAGAGAGCAGTGGACGTCGGATGTATCGCTGGATCGCGTCTCACTATAGTTGTTAAACGTGATGTTTAATTAATCTTAGCTGCGTCCTAAATGACACACTATACACTTATGTAATTTGCACTTATGCGCTTACACATTCGACAGTATAGTATATGTATGTAGTGTCATACCAAATGGAACACTAATTACTTTTTTACTAAACGGAAGTTCAAACCGTAGTTTCTGCGAAAATCGTAGGAGAATTTTGCCTTCACAATTCAAAATAAATAATCCAACATGTGCGCCCGAGAGCTCCGCCCCTTCCGCTACATAAGCAAGGCTGCGGTCGTTGATTGCGTGAAGTGTCCACCAACAAAAAAAATGGAGTATAAGATAGAAATTTGTTTATTTGATGTACTGTCTTATTCTGATAATAAGAACTTGAACCATAAAGGACAACATATTTTTAATTTATTTATGTTATTAGGAAAATACCATGTACATAAGAAAAAGTGGGCTCAATTTAAACCAAACATTTTCCATTTCGTTAATGACTTCAAATTATATGTCAATCTTTTAGAACAAACACAAAACAAAAAAGCACTTAAAACATGAAATGCCCTAAAAAAGTATATATATATACAGGGTTCAACACTAAGGATTTTTTAGGCCAGTGGTTGTGATTTTTACTTGCCCCTCCAAAATGTTCACTGGCCCCACCAAAAAAAAAAAAACAATGAAAAAAAAAAAAAAAGCAAGTGAATGGCTGTTCCTTAGCCACATATTTTAAATAAAGTGTCAAAAATCTCGACTTTAAAAATTTTGTAACTGTTAATAAATGTAAAGTGAGAGAAATTCAAGTATTTTATTGCTGTTCTAAATTATTTAACAAAATGTGGCTGACTTGCCAAGGTGACGGCAAACTGTGCAAACCATCACTTCATTTTTTTTTGTCATGTTATACCCACTTAAAAACATGTGCAGCATTCCAGAGTTTCTGAGCTGACAGTGAGAAAACAGACTGTACCGTATTTGTTCAGTCCATATGATCCCATATGATATCATTTAACATGAGAGGCTTGGCAACATCTAAAAGAAGGAATATACAAAAGAGGTGCATCTTAATATGAAAAAATAAATGAATAATAAAAATATATGTAAAAAAATTAATTAATAGTAATAAAAAAACAAACTAATGGTCATATCCTCTTGAATCACAGACGTTTGTTTTAACCTCATCATTTGATGTTGCCCCCATTCTGCCGTCTTCTCACTGTACTGGTTGTTACCAGGTTATGGGAAAAAAATAACGTGCTCCACATCCAATCAAACTCCTAAGAGGAACCGAAAAGCAGTATGATGTTGACGAAATTACAGAGATGGAGACATTTAATGGCACAAACTGTTTTTCCATTCTAAGACTGTATTTGCACGTAATTGACAAATAGTCACCGGCAAAGGAAACTTTAGTGATAAGGCAGTACTGGCCCGATCGGGACCATAACAATCCTGTCTGCAGTGCAAAGTATCTCTCATGCTAGCCCCGGGCCATCGGACAGTCCTTATTGTTGAGCCCTGTGTATATATATATTTTATTATATATATTATTTTTTTAGAGTTTTCAGTGTGAACGCGCTACTTGCGCTATCTATACTACAAATTGGCATAGAATAGTGCATAAGTATGCGATTTAGGATGCACCTCTTGTCTCTAACGACTCAGGTAACATGTCACAGCGTCAGTACACTGCTTCAATCTTTCGTTTTCTCACTTGTACTTAGTTATGTTAGTGTAAACCTCAGATACTGTTGGCTGGTTCCTGTTGGTTGTGCACCTTTTTTACCAACCAAGTTTGTCGACGCCATTATAATGACACAGATCACTCTGCCTATGAGTCCTGAGCCCTAGAGCCCTGAGGAAAAAGTGATTGACAGGTGGTGATTTATGTGTAACTTATCTTTATTTATTTATGATTTGGTTATGGGTAATACAAAGACCATGCGGGTCAGGTAGTGGAAACAGTAGGCTACAAATAATTAATTCACCGACGACGATGCAATCGTCCATTGCGATGTTTCACATTAGACATCGTACGATGCCAAATTAGTCGACATTGCCCAAGCCTTTTGCTAATTTTAAAATGCTTTTTTTCTAAACTAGAATATTAAAAAAAAAAAAAACTTGCCTGAGGACAAATGTTGGGAACTATTGGTCTAATTAATACGCTGTCAGGGATTGCAGCACCAGTTTTCACAAGGGGCACAGCTGCTGTGGAGTTTTCAGCCTGTTACATAATACTGTGTTATTACATTTTGTGGATTCATCCATTTTCCTACAGAGCTTGTAAGATCAAACACCTCCGCTTTGCGGCCTTCGATTGAACTGCTCGGTTTTACATCTCCATTCACAGTTCACTTCAGTGCTTTGATTGAACTAATGATGACATTTCGTTTCAGACGCGGATGTAAAGAAGCAGCTGCAGCGAGTGGAGGAAAGACTCAGCCAGGACTACCAGAAGGAGAAGGCGCTGTATAAAGGCATGTTCAGCAAACAAAAACAAGCCGAGGAGCAGATAGCAGAGGAGAAGACCCAGGAACTGGTCTAAATGGACTAATACACGACTCAGCAGGAGTATCCGTCAAGTACAAAGAACTTAAAGAGCTGACAGCATCCCAAAGGAAGTGGTATGTTTTGCCTCGGGCTGTAGGTAATTTGCTGCATATGCCCATTTACTGGTGTCACATGGTAAGACTAAATGTGTGGCTGAAATCTGGTGCAACGTGGCAACTTGAAAGAGAATTTTAATGCACTTAAAATGCGTTGTAGTCTGGTACTGAACATGATGTCCAGCTGCTTCTGTTTTGCGTTCGGTTGCTTCCAGCTGTGTTTTTTTTGTTTATCATAATAAATATTTTTTTGAAAGAATTCAATGCATAATTAGTTAATTTACAACAAACTAGATGCCTTTAGGCTGTTAATGGATTATTCGAATAGGATTATTAAAAAAAAAATAAACCGCAAAAATAATTTTCTTTAAGTTTTTGTCTTGTTCTCATCCAAATTCTGAGGCCCCGTTTGCACTAAAACATTTTAATTTTAAAACTGCATTGAAATTAATTTTAAAAAAAAATCCGCATCCATGTTTGAGCTCCAGGCAGTCAGCGGGTGCTTTGAGCACACCTCCCCAGATGAGAGCAGCACACATCGGACGGTTCATCAAGAATCTACCATTGGATCTTATCTCACTACATTTGTTAAACATGATATTTAATTCATCTAGCTGTCTATCCCAGTGGTTTCCAACTTTTTTTTTTACCTAAGACCCACTTTTCCCCTGGAAAATATTGTAAGGCCCTCCTGAACATCGCTCATATTAGTTTGCAGCAAGGATGACAAAAATGTTGTTTTCAAACAAACAGTATGTTTATTACTATATCTAGATATGTTAATGCACAAATAATAGCCTGATGTAAAATATATAGATATATGCTTAATGTAAAATATAAAGATAATGCACTGTGGCTGGGTCAGGGACTCTTTGCTTTGGGACAATGGAATAAAACCATAGTTCAGGTAAATATCTTGGTATTTCCTGCATTTCGTGTTTCTAGTATTGCGGCACGAAATGTTTTGAGCTTCCTCACCTGGGTCCAGTATGCTTGGGTCATTACTATTAGCTGCTGAAGGCGAATCAGTGAGAGACTGTCTTTTTTTTTGTGGAGGACGAATAACAAATTTGTCAATCTTTTTGGTCAGCCAGGGGATTCAAATTAACTAAGCAGTATCACAGGATGATTAACTTTTGAACATTTTTGCAGTAGGGTGACACGCTGGCTCAGTGGTTACACTGTTGCCTCACAGCAAGATGGTCACTTGTTTGAGTCCCGGCTGGGTCAGTTGGTGTTTCTGTGTGGAGTTTGCAAGTTCGCCCCGTGTTGTCTTTGGTTTGCTCCGTTTTCCCAAAGATGTGCTATAATTGAACTGAAGAGACTAAATTGTCTGTAGTGTATGAGTGTCTGTGTCTGTGAATGTGTATGGGTGTTTCCCAATACTGGGTTGCTGCTGGAAGGGCATCCACGGTAACACTTTATTTTGATGGTCCATTTGAGTATTAGTAGACTGTCTACTTAATATCTGTTGATTGATAATGACATTCAAAAGACATTTAACTCACTATAAGAAACTTTGCAAGTACATGTCAACTTACACTACCCCCAACCTAACAGTCTACTTATAATCTAATGAGAATTAGTTGCAATGTAACTTAAATTCAACAAACAGACCATCAAAATAAAGTGTGACCACATCCACTGTGTCAAACATTTGCTGGATAAGTTGGTGATTCGATCCGCTCTGCCGACCCCTGAAATGGAGACTAAGCTGAAGGAAAATTATGAATAATTTAAGCTATGACAGCAGATTTTTAATAATCCTATTGTACCAAAACACTTGACTCAGCAGGAGCAACAACATGTCATCGCCAAGCACATCAATGAGGATCATATTAAACTGTAAATACTTTTATTAATATTTAATCATGTTTCAGCACTTCAACAATAATTTCAAATTACTTTTTTTTTTCTTTCAAAGTCCTGAGCATGAGAACGTCTCTTTTCGTATTTGGTCAGCAAATACTTTACAGTGCTTCTTAAAGCATAATATATGTTGATTGTAAAAACAACACCAGCACCACTATGACCATAAGAGTGCACAGAGACACAGCACAGCATGGCATGCAGAAGCACCTAAACAAGCAGAAAGAGAATAAGCGAGAAAAGAGTTGGCAGCATGGTTTCGCCCATTTAAAAAAAGCGTTTCTTAGTCCTTCTTCTTTGACTTGTGGTTTTTATTGAAACTAAGGGACCTCATGGAGCCAAACACTTTGCGTCCGAGGTCGCGGAAGGATCTGGAGCGGGTAAGAGGAGCTGAAGGTGGAGGCGAAGGCGAGAGCGACGGAGATGAAAGCGGAGAAAGCGAATGACTGCTTCCCTCCAGACTTTGGGAGCGAGAAAGATGGAAAAGACTTGCAGTAGAAGAGTGATGTTTCTCCTCCTTTCGAACGAGATTTCGAGCACGCTCCGATCCCCGTCCTGCACGGCTGATCTCAAATGAGGAACGCCACTGATTGCTGTCCCGTTTCTGCGAGTGTGGCTCCAGAATTCCCTGAGACTCGCTTCGAAATAATGCTCTTCTAGACAAGCGAAGGCTTGAGCTCCGACTGTCCCAACTTGTGCCTTTCTTTTTGGAGTTATTCCCTCTGTGATCCTGCCTACTAGACGATGTTTCCTTTAGCGAAGTGTGTCTCCAACTGAATCCTCCAGCTCTCACATCTCTTTCATCTTCATCATCGTCATCTTCCTCTTCACGTCCCCAAAATCGAGTTTCAAAACCCTTCCAAAATTTCCCGCCTTTTTTAGGAGTTTGAGTACTCATTTCATCCTCCCACCCGGAGCCATAATCTCTTCCCGAATAGCTACTGACTGTTGAAGCTCGGATTAGTTCTCTGGAGGCATGTTTACCCTGGTAAAGCCGCTCCCCATCCCCGCTCCTCCTCCAGCCTCTATCCTGAGGTCTCCATCCGGCTCCAGTGTTCTGTCTGAGGGAACCTCCACGAGGCCGAATAGGACCCTCCAATGGGGAACTGCAAGGGTGAAAGCGTGGAAGAGAGCACTGGGATGGAGAGTCGCGCCGAAATACTGATAACTGAGCAGGGGTGAAGGGTGAGTTCGAGAGTAGCCTTGGAGGAGAGTGAACTCTTGTGTGGGATGAGCCTGGAGAGGATCCTGGGTCTGATTGATTATGTGGGAAAGGCAGGATTGGAGAAGAACGAGGAGTGGGACCTGAATTATCTGAGCGAGGGCTTCCTGACTGCGAAGTCAATGTCGAATGGCAGTCCGAATGGGAAACTTGTAGGCGATGCTGCTGAGATATGTAATCTTGTCCAGTCCAGGTGTTCGATTGTGGTGTACGATCTAACCCAAATGAATGCTGAAATGAAGACCGAGTGGATTGCATTGTAGGAATGGTACTTGGAGAAGAAGAGCCTACACCTCTTTCTCGTTCACTCCCAAAACATTCGGTATCCAGCTCCACTCCTTCCTCCATCAATCCAAGAACCACAGACCTCGGCAGGCCTGAAACACGAGAGATCTCACAGACAACTGCAGAGTCCTCATTGAGTTTGGGAGGACTTTCCAAGGCTTTAATTGGAGGACAACCTTCTGCTTCTTCCCTCGAGGCTCCACTCCAATCCAGTGATTTAGAGAATCCCACTGACCCAAAGGATTTCCCAGGAATCTCCAGAGACCCTCGATTGCTTACCGAAGAAGGGCAGGTGGAGATCCTTGGTCTCCTGCTCCAGTTTGGAGTACTAGTAATGGTGGATGTAGAAGAGGAAGGAGATGCAGTTGGAGTGACTATATTGGCAGAAAGATGTCCGCATGATCCCGATACCTCTTCCTTCACATTTTTAGCATCAACACTCAAAGTCTTGTTCAGATTCGGATTGAGGTTCAAATTCAGATTGAGGTGGAAGCTGATGTTGAAATCCTCGCCGGTGACGGAGGGCAGGTTTCCGAGGTTGATGGAATTGCGACTTGCACGTTTCCCAATACTGCTAAGACTAACTCTTGCTGAATTTCCCAGGATTGATTTGCAAGGAGTCATGCTCCCTCCGGACAAGCTGGAGGAGGAAGCACTTCTTGGGTGTAGGCCCTCATAACCGGTCCCTGCAATGTTTATTTGGGGTCCACGACTGGAAGCTTCCGCAGCCACCCTGCAGTGATGCTGATGGACTAATCGGTTGATGTATTGCTCCAGCTGAGTAAAGGAAGGAGATGCTGGAGGCTGGATTTTTACAGGATTTTCCTCAAGCTCTGACTCCACAGGCTGCTCACTCTCTGGGCTGGGGGACAGGCGGGTTGGTGAAGGATCCTGGCAGGTGGTGAACAGGGGGCTCTGGAGGGCCACAGCGTGGAGTGGACTAGGGTAAGGGTACACCTCTTTTGTCTTTCGAGAAACCAGGTCGGCGCAAAATTTGGGGTCCAGCTGAAGCTGCGGACTGGAGTTGGAAGAGGGTAAAAGAGAGCCTGGATGAATTCCTCCCAAACTGGAACAAAGGTCTGTCAGGAAGATGAGGCTACTGAGCTCAAGATCCCCTGTTCATGAAGACAAAAAAGGAGAAAAGTTTTGCATTTACATTCTCGTTTGTTTAGTATGCAATACATTGTGCTTTAAATTAAAAAAAAAAATACATATTTAATTGAATTTTCTAAGTACATTAGATTGTCTGTTTAAAGGAATAGTTCACCCCCCCCACCCAATAAAAATCTGTCATAATTTACTCTCCCTTCAATTTCTGTTTCTGCTTGAGTTTCTTTCTTCTGTTTTTTCAGAACACAAACTATGATATTTTGAAGAAAGCCGGAAACCTGCAACCATTTATTACTATAGTATTCGTTTTTCCCTACTATGGAAGTCAATAGTCGGTTACAGGTTTTCAGCTTTCTTCAAAATATCTTCTTTTGTGTTCAACACAAGAAAGAAACTCCTAAATATAACCACTTGAGGGTGGACTATCCCTTTAACTTTTTCTGTGCAAAAAAAGAAAAGAAAAGGCTATCACACCTCTACCATGACTTACTGAAAACAACAGCTAAAATGTCTATCAGTAAAACTATAGTTTATCAACCTGTCGGGGATATTTAGAATATCATGACATTAAAAAATAGTGGGTTTACGTATTAGTCAGAAAAACATAACATATTAGCTGATGTCAAAGTCAACTGAACATTATTTCAACAAAAGTAATCTTGCATCGTGATGTTCTTTCTATGTATACAATCTTTTATAAGTACAAACTGAGGGTGAAAAACACTAAATATTCAGATAATTACCTTTAAAATGGTCAGCTCTTAGCAATGCATATTTCAAATGGAGAATTAAGTGTCAATATGTTTACAGTAGGAAATTTACTAAATGTCTTAATTGAACATGATCATTGCTTAATATTCGAATAATTTTTGGCATTAAAAATGTCAATAAATGATTTTTCCTATAAAACGTACTAGTGACAATAATATACCCATACTACACAATTTGGTCCAATTTGGTTGGTTTTATGGTCCAGGGTCTCAATTAATGCTTACGGACATTGGCTGTTCTTTAGTTCAGTGGTCCCCAACCTTTTCATCACTGCAGACCGGTCAATGCTTGGCAATTTTACCGCAGCCCAGGGCGTGTGCGGGTGGGGATGTACGTGGATTGCTAGGCTACCATTAACTGTTTTCTAAAAAGGATGACAAGTCGACAATACATTGCTGCAAGCTGAGATAATTAGTCTACTGAAATGTGTATATTCCATCCAAAGTGTAAAGCTGATCGGTCAGTTCTTGACACGTGACTCGGGGTGCGCTCTCAGCATTCTGAAAACTTGAGAGTTGTGCGTCGCTCCCAATATGCGTGCTTCAATTGGAAATAACGAACTTGCATGCGAAAAAAGATGTGATATGTGAACAACCGCCGTCATTTGCGATCTCCAGCAGTTGATCTTCTTGCACAGACACGCTGGATTCTTCTTAATTGTTGACAAATGGGTTGCGATCTATTCAATGACAGTTGGCTGGTCCTTTACTGGGCCTTTTCCCTTCGCAAAGAAACTTTCCAAAGACGTTGTTTTAGAGGTCTGCATTCCAATGGCTGTATCGTAGGAATAAATTTCCAAATAAAGTGCAGTATCGGTCGCTAACTCTGGTGTAATTTGAATAGGAGCGAGCGCACATCCGCGGTGGTGCTGTGTGTTGCTTGTTATAGGCTATCTGGACTCTGTAGCATCCAGCTGGGTGTTTTTGGGAGGCATATTTAATCGCTTTACATTTTACATTCTTCCTTGGCCCAATATGTACCTGCTATGTGTATATAAATAATGCTGATATGATATATAAAACGCAATCGGTATTTGGCAAACATATTAAGTGGATGTTTGTAAATCTGACTTTGAAAGCCACAAACCTCACTGCACACCACACGGCACTGATGTCTCACCACAAAGGAGCAAACAAAACTGACATATAGCCTACAATCCTTGCACAACAAACAGTTTTATCTGTTATCTCTTTTGGTGGTAGGCATGGGACAATAACTGTTTTCAAGGTATACCACGGTTTGGAAAAGTCAAGGTTTTAATACCGTCTAAAGTTTCTGTAATACCGTTCCTAAGGTATATCTCCAGCAGAAAAAATATCCAAACAGGTTGTTTTAAATTGTAAAGAAATCAGTGTTTTTGAAACTAATGAAGACACCAGAAGTCAATGATTCATTTTCATTATTTAGCCTGACATGTTTACTG
>CAIGQQ010020972.1:0-38679 GCA_903798035.1 Danio albolineatus
GGATGTACTTTATTACTTAATTATAAATTCTTTAGGATATATTTATATTGGAAATTAAAAACCCTAAAATTTACGTTAAACTGAATTAATTGAACGCAACACATATAGAAATATTTGTTAGTGACAAAAGTGGTTTTTGTACACATGAGAATGTTCTTTTAATCTTGACTATGTTGCATTGTGGTCTTCCTTAGGTAATCAGTACTGGGTGTTTAGTAACACAATGGCCCTGCCTGGGTATCCACGACAGCTGTCAGACTGGGGTTTACGCACTGCAGAAGGACGGCTTGCTGAAAGTGTGGAGACAGTGTTTGTGTGGCCACACAATGGGAAGACATACGTCTTCAGCAGTGGACAGTACTGGAGGTTTGATGAGGCTGGAGCAGAGAGGAAGATGGAGGAAGGCTATACCAAACCAGCCGCCATCTGGGGGATGCCCTCTCACCCTGATGATATCATCGCATTTCTAGATGGTAAGGTGTGTTTTTTGTCATAAAATAATTAGTTAGAATAACTTCCATTTGTCAGTTTTCTCTCTGAACGCACCTTTGCATTCCCCTCAGGAGAAACATTCTTTTTCAAAGACTCAAACTACTGGATTTTAAAAAGAGGAGGTCTGGATCAGGAATCTGCTTCTCCAAAATCTATTGCTACTGACTGGATGAAATGTGATCGACACGTTTCAGCTCACGCACCTGAGATTCCCAGAAGAGACAGAAACTGCAGTTGTGTCCAGAATGTGGCGGCTGTGATATATTCTTTGTCTGCTGTTCTATGTTTGATTATTATAATTTGTATTTTGGTTCTTACAGTGTTCTGATAATACTCTTTATATTGGTTAATTGATTGTTGGGTCATTCTGGGTCAAATGAACCAGAGCTACAGGAATACAAACTTTAAGAAAATAAAAATAAATCAAATAATGATGCTGAACTCTTTATAAAGCAGTTTTTAGAAGTTGCCCCTCATTTTGACTCAAAATCTATGATGAACTTTGTCATTTGATGTCCCTTCACAAATTTGAGAGTACTCTGTAAATTTATATCCATGGAAAAATACAAAGTTGAGTCTGGGTCATTTCTGAAATTTGGTCAGAGGCACTGAATGACTCACTGGACTTATACTTAACCATATTTCTGATATATAATAGACAATTGTGTGCAAGATCGTCAGTGTGTGAATATATATCATACTAAATATCTAGAAGTACACTAGAAGATGGTCCTAGATCTATCAAAAAGTGGACACAAAACTGTACTTTATTCAGTATTTGAACTGCTTCAACCAATGGCGTCTAATTATTATTCCTGTGTCAAATTTCATATGTAAAATATGCTAATGTTTAAATATTTACTTGTTTTTTTTTCCTAATCGATGTTCTTTCACACTCTTTCTACAAAGAGGCTCATAAGCAGCACATCTGTTCAGCATTGATAATAAAAAAATCTGGAGCACCTATTTATAACATTTAGTAACAGTTTCAAATATAAAAAACATAAGAAAATTACGGAACAATATTTCACAAACCAGAATTTGAAAAAAGGTCGAATTCTGGGAAATGAAGTCCACATCTAGGTACAATATTGAAAAGAAAATATTTATTTGAAAAAAGTTAAAATTAATTTTAATTTGACAAAATTCCTGCAAAATAAATCAAACGCGGACAGTATAGATATAATCTGTAATGCTATGTTTGAAAATGACTATAGTAGATGAAGGAATTTAGATAAAAGATTTTTTGTTTGTTTCTCCTAGCCAGCAGGTGGCAGTAATGCACCTAAAAGTTGTATGCTAACTGTCAATGAAAAAAAACAGTGAAGAAGAAGAATGTAGTCCACACTCATTCCTCGAACATTATCGCGAGATTGTCCCCGGTGACGCGCAAATGAGCGTTACCTGTTCGTTCTAGTCAACGTTGCGCACATCGTTTTAATCTTACGAAGATTATATTATAGAATCGCTGGGTTTTCTCTCACTGTGCCCCAGTTATCCGGTCTTTGGCCTGCAACGGTTCTACTTTAGTTCTCTCCCTGAGCGGGATCACAGAGGTACGTAGCACACAGACACGCTACTGAAGCTCTTAGACCAGTTAAGTTAGCATGCTGGACTGTGGGGTGGTCCTGTTAGCTCACGGGAGAAAGTTAGCGCACTAAGACGACCAACAAAATGTGGAACACAAGTAAACATTGAGGGTGTGTAGAGTGTGCTGCTTAAAAACTAAAAATGAGAGAGATTCAGCGAGCAGGGGCATGGAGGAAGCATTAGCATTATAGAAGGCCTAGGCCTGTTGCTTAATTGTGACTATTCTTTATGTTCTGGGCACGACAGAGTGTCTGCAAATTAAAATGAGCAGCCGACATGGACAACATTATGGCCATAGTGTGTACATAGACAACAGTATGGCCATAATGTGGAGTATTTGGAGCGTGTAACAATACTTCAACAATGCCTGGAAACGTTGTAAAGCTTCTGGGATCCTCAATAACTTGATACGTCGTCGTAAGTTAAGCAGCACAGACTACGACATTGTTTTTCAGTTGTGTATACTGTATTTTTTTAAATGTCTGCAACTTATTTTTTGGCCCTTCTTATACATTATAATACATATTTATAGTTTGCCGCTTTTTAAATCTCAGTCTTGTCTTAAGTAGTGGTGAATCTCGTCTAATGTGGTTAGGGATATTCAGCAAATGAACCCTCAAATACCCAAGCATTGTAATTCAAGATGATCATGAAAGACACTACTTGCGAAAACCATATTGTTTAGGCAAAATTATCATTAAATTCTTTGTTCTGTATTCTATTATGTCTATGCAGTTTAGGGTTGCAACATTTTTACCACTATTATTTTCACACACTAAGTGAAAGCTTTAAATTCACAACATAGTTCAGCACATTGATTTATGTATCTGACAAATATCACATAAAAATATCAAAGCCAGAAAGAGTACTGTCATGAACAGTGAGGAAATGTCACTTTATTACAGTTCATTGTGTAGTCTTCTGTGAATCATTGCATTAATATTTTTTTTAGTATTTTGTTAAATTAATTAGTTATTATTAATTGGCTTAGAAAGCAGTTACAGAAATAAAATGTCTAGTGTACATTTAAAGTTTGTTTATACATGTACATAAACATACATATACGTGCTAAACCTTTTCTCTTGGTTAAAAAGTCATACGTGTTTCTAAAGTGTGCTGTATTACATTACAATCAAAATCAGAAAACATTAAGGTGTGAATAGGGTAGACAATACAACTGTAATTTGTGTACATAGTTAATCTGTACAATTAGACAATATAATGCACTTTTCAAAAGGGTGATATGTTGAGGATAATCAACTTTGATTGCTGTGTGCTGAACGAGGTGAAGTAGAGGGAGGCTGCCTCTATGAAATGCATTTATATTGATTAATGCGCATCAAGCTGTTGATTCTCCAGCTTATTCCATAGTCGTTTCCGTCAGTTAGTATGACATGTTAGATCTCCTAGTCCGCACACTGACCCAGCAGACAGAGAGGCAGCATTTGTGCGCCAGAGAGAGAGCTCGTGTGTGTGCATGTAAATGACAGGGGCATATCTAACGGCTCAAATAACATGTTAGCTAGCCCTTTGTATATATTTCGGCGCATATTTGCGAATTGATTAATCCTTGTCAGCTCCCTGGTGAAGTACTTGTCTGTGTTCGTGAGATTACACAGCGGAAGGAAGACTCCCATCAAGTTTCACTGCTGTTAATGTGATCAAAACTGACTGGAACTACTTGTTGATTAAACGATTTTATTGCACACCTTCCAGCCAATCGGAATCAAGAATTTTAGCAGACCATGGGATAAATGTGTATGTACTATTTTTCAATGAGGTTGTCTGGTCATTACAATAATTAACATCATATGGATCAAGAGTTTGTACTGATTTAGTGAGCTGTGGTAGTTTATATACAACCTTTTCTCAGCAGGCTTGTTGAAATAATGTAATATTAGGTCTGTCCAGTGTCCATGAACAAGATGATGTTGATCTGTTGAAACTGTTGCGTTGTGATGAGTTTGTAAAGCAAAACAGTGGATTGTGCAGTTTTAGATCCTGCTCTTGTCGATTGACTATTTGCACGCCACAGCTGAGTTCTAACTACTAAAAACATTTAAGTATTGCTTTTTGAGCTATTTATCACTGTTAATATAATTAAGTTTCATCAAAAATGTCTAGGAATGATGGCAAAAAGTTGACTACTGTGTTCACACTAATGTGCCTCTCAGCAGCACACATTTCTTCACGATTGCTAGCAATGTGGTGTGCAAAGTTGTTCGATTTAATGTTTAATTAATGTTGTTTCTGATCTATCAGGGCAGAGATGTATAACGGTATTGGGCTGACCACGCCGCGAGGCAGCGGGACAAACGGCTATGTTCAGCGCAACCTGTCCAGCATACGTGTGAAGAGGAACCGGGATGAGCGCGGAGGAGAGCGAGATGAAAAAGACAAAGAGAGACTGGAGAGCCAGCTGAACAGACAACCCAACGCTGATATCTTGGAGCACCAGAGGAAGAGACAGCTGGAGGTGAAGTGCGCTGAGCTGCAGGACATGATGGAGGAGCAGGGGTAAGAGGAGCTGAAAATATGAAGAAGTCTTCTCATATTAATGTAGTATTGAAAGAATGTAGCCTATATTTCCTTTATTTGCTTTCAGACCTTTAGTCTCGCATTTTATATTAAGAAACATTCCAGTCAATCAAACTATTGGGTACAACAAATGTTCTTTCCTTATAAGCTCACAACAGGTAATATGTGAGCTGTATATGTCTTGGGAATTCATGGGGGGTGGTATATTCCTAGCATTTATTTGCATGTAATGCAGTTTAATTGAACAAATAAATGCGGCCTTGATAAGCCATCTTTCAAAAACATTAAAGAAACAACCTGACCCAAAACCTTTCAAGAAGATCAACCATACATGCTAGGTGTGTGAGATCAAACTTATTGTAAACAAAAAATGTGTAATATTAAATGAACACTTCTGATATTTTGAAGTGTTCGAGTTCTAAGTGAGCAGACTTACAGTGGAGTGACTGGAATCTCAATTCTCCTCTGAGTAAATATCTTCTGGGCTTGAATAACATGAAGAAGAGTTAATGATGACAGAGTTATAATCTGCAGTAAGGGAATTTCAGGCTGATATGACTAGTTTTTTTTGTGGCAGATACTCTGCAGAGGAGATTGAAGAGAAGGTCAACACCTTTCGTTTGATGCTGCAAGAAAGACAAGAACCTGCGCCTCCTCCAACAGAGAAGACGGCGTGAGTATTACTGTAGATCATTTTCACTGGGTGAGCGGTATGGTTCTGTTCAGTATGTTTCGGTAAGGGTCACCCTGATCAAGTTTGTGTTTCCGCTGCTAACAGCACCCTTTCTTGGGTGGCATGGTGTTGCAAAATGCATCGAAATGACCTAGATGATGGAAATCATTTGATTTTAATTGTTTACATGATTAAAGTGTTTACATTCAAAATTGTGACTAAAATAGGCGTACTCCACATGTCTTAATTTCATTTGGCTAAAATCACAATCGTATTAAACGCAAATTGATGTCATAAAAAGTATGACATCAGAGTATTGGAGTTCATGTAAACATACTCATTGTCATTCTTGCTAAAAGAAATACAGGCAAGCATTTCTGTGTGGAGTTGGCATGCTCTCCCCGAGTTCGCGTGGGTTTCCTAGTGTGTGTGTGTGTGAATGAGTGTGTATGGGTGTTTCCCAGCATGGTTATGGCTGAAGGGCATCTGCTACTTGAAACATATGCCAGTAGTTAGTGGTTCATTCCGCTGTGGTAATCTTTGATTAATCAGAGACTAAGCTGAGGAAAATGAATGAATGAGAAGCAGTAGCATTGCGTGATCTTTATTTTTCTATAAGGGACTGATGAGCAAAAAGAAAGATGCTGCCTCTACTCTGTATTCTGTTTCAGTAGAAATACATCAACATACTGAAATAATAACTTCTGGCTCATGCAGACTTTAACCCCTTCAGACCCTGCGTTCATTACAATGGACATCTTTGGAACATAATTCAGGTCTGAAGGGGTTAAGGTCGGGTTGCCCATGGTTTGTTGCTCTGCACTGTCATATTATTACACTTTTGTGCTTTGGCTGTTTATTTAAAACTGCTCCTCCATGTGTTGTTGTTCCCCTAACTTGGTTCCCTTAATGCAAACAAGTGAAGATTCTCCGTAAACCAATCGCTTTCAGCAAGGAGTCTAGCTCCATCTTTTTTGTACTGTTGTGCTAGAGATCCTTACAAAAGTGTCCAAAGAAAGTGGTGTGTTAGTTCTGACAGTGGAAACAGGCATTAAATTTTTTACCATGCTGAATTATACTGTACCGAATCGCTCAGTGGAAATGGGCCATTCGACTTTTGTAACAGGCTTTTCTGTTTTGACTTAAATAGTAGTTTTCATCCATGTTTCTTCATTTCTAACAGTGTGACAGAGACTCATGCTCTGGCAGCTGCTAACCAGCAAAAAAATGACCGCCTGAGACAAGCGTTTGGCATCAGCTCGGACTATGTTGACGGATCATCCTTTCACCCTGACCGAAAGGAGCGAGAGAAGGAGAAGAGGGAGCAGGAGAGACTGGAAAGAGAGAAGCAGCAGCAGTACCAGTGAGTAGACGGAGAAGAGATTAAAGGGGTGCTATCATGAAAAATCACTTTTTCCTTTATCCTTTGAGATAAAAGAGCTTGATGTACAATGAAAAGCTACTGTAACTTTCAGAAGTCAAACCCTTCATGTGTTGTGCCTTATATGAGTGCTTACTGACGTTTCTCATCGTGTTTTTTTTTCTCCAGAATTATTGAGTCTGGTGACTCTGATTCATCTACTGAGCAAAAAAAGAGCCGCAAGAAGAAGAAAAAGAAAAACAGAAGCAGAGAGAGGTAAATAGAGAACAGAGAGGAATATTGAAGCATTTTTTTAAAGTGAAAATGAATTAGTTCAGAGTTTAACAGATTAATATTAATTTTCACTCTTGTCAAATAGCTCTGAAAGCCCCTCACCATCCCCTCACAGAGAGAAGAAAAAGGACAAGAAGAAGAAAAAGAAAAGGTTTTTAAAGTTATTTATTTAAAAAAAAAACTTATGCTGTTGTTCTCATAGGTCAGGGATCACCAATCTCTGTCCTGGAGGTCCGGTGTCCCTGCAGGGTTTAGCTCCAACTTGTCTCAAAATACCTGCCTGGATGTTTCAAGTATACCTAGTGAGAGCTTGATTAGCTTGTTCTAGTGTGTTTGATTAGAGTTAGAGCTAAAATCTGCAGGACACCGGACCTCCAGGAACAAGTTTGGTGACCCCTCCCATAGATGATGCTTCATGTAAGTGGTGTCCCACTTTAATTAGTTGCACTCTAGATTACAAATAAAAAAGCACAAACCTAAACTGCAATGGTATTTTGCATTTGCAAATTGTTCTCAAGCATATCCATTAAAAAGTTATCATGTTCAGCCAGTTTGTGTGTAGTAAATTATTATATTTAATCATTCCTGTTATCATTAACTGTGAATTTCCTTTTAAAATTATTTTTCATGTCATGTAGAAATCCTTCTTTTTAGCTTTTAAAAAGTTTATTTCTACGGTCATGTTTTCATAGTTCACACGATTGAGGTGATGTAACTCTTCCCTGTACGAAACATTCAGCATTTCTTTGCTTTTTTTGATCTTTGCTTTCAGGGAGGAGTCAGGGAAGAGCGACACTGAGAGGTAGGTGCTGTTCATTTTGTAGCTGCATGTTACTTGTTTTCAATGAAAACTTTTTTAGTAATTGATTGTTAATTTTTCTTTCAGCAGTTCATCGGATGAAAAAGAAGCATCCAAAAGAAAGAGAAAAAGGAGTGACAATGAGGCTCCACCTCCCAGTAAGAGCCGGAGACAGCACAGTGCATCATCCAGTCCAACTCGCAGGTATCATGGCACTTAAATGTGCAAACCAGTGGTATTACTTTGAATCATGTTAAAGTGAATACTTTTAGGGAGCAAGGTTTTTTGCAAATGTAGATCAAAAAATATTCATACACCAGATGTTATTTTTATATATTCTTTGCTAGTGGGTGCAGGACACTGTAGTTGATTTGTAACTGAGGATAACAAAATAAAGTCAACATGACAACTTCTTCATAGAGTGGAGTAAAATCCAACAGGTACTGAAGAAGCTGCTAGAAAAATAGTGAAGTTCAGGTTTGTTTGAAGGTGGTAGAAGTGGAGACTACAGGCTGTCACTGTGGCCAAACAAAGTATTGATTTATGTGTAAAGGCTGAAAAAAACGGCAGACATGCAACCACTTTAGTCATTAGGTAAATACAAAAGTTTCCATATGGAGCTTTTTCGTGGGACTTAACACTTGTCCCACAGCTCCTGGCCCCGCACACACTTGTCAACGATACCAAGCCGACCAATCACAAACTTGCGCTATGCATCATTGCTATGTGTAGTTAATTTTTTTTGAAAAAGTGTGTGAGTTGCGTCAACCACGGAGGGTATGCAACTGTGCAAAGGCTGCGCTGGATCATCAGCATGCACTCAATGCAGTAGTACAAGTCAGTCTTGATACAAAGTTCTCAGAACTATTTCTGGTTTATATTAATCCATTAAATGCCTTTCTCTCAGAGTTATCTGACATGAGTTTGGTAGACACAGTTTACCTGTAAAATAGAGAGTGTTAAAGGTGTCTTAATAATTTTTGGTCTGACTGTATGTGCATGCGTTTGGGTTTCAGCCAATCTCCTCAAAGAGTTAAGCAGCAGAAAAAAACTGATTCTCATCCAGAAGAGGTGAGGAAAGGAAGATCCCCTGACAGGAAACACCATGGCCGCAGTCAAGAAAGTCCTAAGAAAATGGAAGTCAGAGAGGTAATGTGCATTTTTTTAAGCATTTTACACTGCATTTGGATCATTTTTTTCCTCATTGTGTTCAATTTGATTAACCTATTTTCATATGTGTATGGTTATTTAAGTTTTCCTAGTTTGCTTATTTTGAAATTGAATGTATATAATTTTTCAAATATTACAATGATTGATCTTTGCACAAGCTCAGGTGTGGCTGTGGAATTTAAGAAGCGGTCATGTAAATGCCTGACCTTTTAAATTGTATATTTTTCATATTGTATGGTTACGAGCTTCCTTAATTTTCCCCACCTTCAGAGGTCACCAAGACGCTCAAGAACGCCCGAGCACAACAAAAAAGACAAAGGTCGAGAGCGTGTAAGAGAACAAGTGCAAGAAAAACCTCAGAGGAAACGTCGCGACTCATCATCACGTTCTCCACCTCCTAAGCAGCAGCTGGACAGACGCCCAAGGAGTGAAGAGAGGGAGAAACCCACTCAAACAAGAAGGCACGACTCCTCTTCACCATCTCCACCACCAAACAAGCAATGGCAAGACAGACGACAAAGGAGTGAGGAGAGACAGAAAGCCCCACTGCGGAAAAGGCCTGACTCTTCATCCCGATCTCCCTCTCCTAAGCAGCAGAGAGACCGAAGGGACGATGGGAGGAAGAACAAAGTTCAAAGTAGACATGACTCCTCCTCCTCCTCATCATCGTCATCACCATCCCCATCTCCTTCTCCACGTAAAGACAGAACGAGAGGAGGACACAGTGGAGAGAAAGGGAGAGCTGCTTCACCAAGAGACAGAGAGAAAGAGAGGGCAAGAGGAGGGCAGAGGAATAGCGACAGAGATAAAATGTCGTTTAGCAGAAGAGATGACCGAGGCAGAGATGGTGATAAAACAAAGGAGCAAGGTCGAAACCGATCTAGTGACTCCATGTCTCCCAAGAGTTCACCTTACGCCAACGGAAGGCAGAAAGAACGAGAACTGGAGAAGGAAAGACAAGAACAGCGAGACCGGGAGAAAAGACGAGAGGAGGAGATGAGAGAAGAAGCTTTGAGGAAAGCCAGAGAGAGTGACAGAGAAAAGGAGAGAAACCGTAGTAGAAGAGAAGAGGCGTCCCATTCAGACAAAACGTCCTCCTCTAGGTGTCCGCCTGAGGACAGACGGGTAATTAGAGGAAGTGAGGCAGAGCAAGAGGTGAGCAAGAAAGACAGGAGAGTGGAAGAGGACAAGAGGCAGGAGAAGAGTCCTCAGCACCAAAAGATGGAGAAACTGCCTCAAAAAGAAAAGACTGGGCAGAAAGACAAAGTTAAAGCTGCAAGCAGTAGCAGTAGTAGCAGCAGCAGCAGTGAAAGTGATAGTGACAGCTCCTCCTCCTCCTCATCATCTTCCTCCTCCTCCTCTTCCTCGTCTTCATCCTCAGATGATGACAAGAAGAAAAAGAATAGTCCAAAAGACAGCAGCTCTGCCAGTAAGTCAGTCCCTAACGCTGTCATCGCTCAGGCTATTGCACGCAGAGAGAAGGAGAACAGAGTAAGGAATGAGGAGAGTGATGAAGGCAGGAAGACTTTCCCTCCCATACAAAGACAAAGCTCACCTCCTGAACCCCAGAGTAAAAGAGGTGATGTTGAGAAGAAACAGCGAGACTCTGAGAGAGACCGGAGACCTGGTCAGTCCTCATCTTCGTTCTCAGTAACGAATGATCGGGAACGTGGAAAAGAGAGGTACACTCCCACAGAGACTTCCAGCCCCCCTCTTTCCCCCCCTCAGAAAGCCCTGGACAGACCATCTCAGGTTGTGGAAAGGTACAAGCCTTTAGGAGAAAGCCAATCTCAAAGCAGAGGTCGAGGAGGTGAGCGATATTCTCCATCAGAGCTGGAACAAGAGTCGTCACGTCCTTCACCTAGCAGAGGAAGAGATCGACAGAGTGGCCAAAGAAAAGAGGCATCGCCTTTGTCTCCAAGAGGAAAAGGAAGGATCGACTTGCCACAGGTTAAACAAGCAGCTTCTCGGCCTTCACCAAAACGCACTCCACCAAGACAGTACCAAGACCCCCAACGTTCACTTTCCCCAAGTCCAAGACGAGGGATCAGAAGACTGTCACCTCCACGTAACTATTCCCCTTCTAGACGGGACCGCAGCCGGGAACGCCTTCGAGAACGAGAGCGGGACCGATTTAGAGCAAGACCAGCAGACAGAGATCGTGAACGTTCCAGGGAGAGGAGGATGAGGAACAGCAGATCTAGGAGTCCCCGAAGACCAAGTCCTCCCTACAGGTTAGTCAAATGACCACAGGTTTTGGAAAAGCAAGAGGCAATAGAGACAGTTCAGTATGTTTTGCAGTGTCACATGATAAAGCTATGCTAGTTTGGCTAAAAATCCTTGTAAATATTCATTATGAAAGGTCATATTTTGGTTTTGGGGGTCTCCAACAACAGACAAAGATAAGATAAGCATATAAACAGATAAACAGATAAGCATGCAAGGTCAAAAAACACTTTCATTGTCCTATAATAATTTACTTAATTATCCTAAGGACGTCCAATTGATTTGTTTAGCGATTCATTTGTTGCCAAACCCCTTTGCGTGAGGCTAATCTGTGCTGATTGGTCCAATTACCCAGTCTGTTGTGATTGGTCGACGAGAAAACGAGGCAACAATTTAATTACACTTACATGTTATGATCCGGAGGAAGAAGAAACTGGTCCATATGAACTGTAACAGTTACTTACAGAATCTGACAAAGTCCCAAACATAATGGTCTCTGATGCTCCTTTCTTTAATAGCAAATGGCTGACGAATCTTTTGTTGCAGCATAGGTTATTGTATCAAAAATCAGAAAAATGACAGAAACAAACGCAGCAATAGTTTGGCTATACTGTGGTGTAGTTTTAAAAATGAACTTGAACCATTTATTCCCCAGAGCCGAATTTCCATCTGTCGGTGATTTGTCATCTTCGTGTCATGATCAGTCCCGTGATCCCTCACACTCCGCTAGTGTCTGAAGGGAAAGGCGCGTTCACATTTTACCGGATCTGGTACTACATATTTGGTGATTTACCGTATCAACGTCGACACACTCAGACAAAAGATCCAAACTCGACACAATTAATTTATTCGACTCTTGAGTCGACTATTTGGTTAAAGAAACAATAGTTTTAACCCATAACGGGGGCTCTTTAAATTATTGCATTTAAAGGGATAGCTCATCATTCAGACCCCTAGTTTTTTTTAAATCCAACGCAAAATCAACAAAAAAGTTACAAGTTTTTGTGATTTCTAAATTTAAATGCAAATCAATCGCAAAAATTTAAATCATCTCAGAAACATCCAATTCCAAACCATACAATCAAATGATATTTATTTCAGCTTGCAATTGATTGTTTTACATTTTAGATAATAAAAATGGCGTCTCACCTGTACCCTCACAATCCTAACATTGCATGGGGGAGATTGTTTTGCAGCATGTGCAGTTAGCAGACATAGACGAAGCTCGAGTGATTTACATGTGAAGTCAATGCAAAGATGTGATTAGACATTCTGGAGTAAGAATTTGATGTTTTGTTTGTTTGACACGCTTCAGACTGCAAAAGAATGTTGGAGTAAACATCTAACAAACGGTGTAATATATATATATATATATATATATGTATATATATTAATTGTAAAATTTTCAGCAAATTTCTGGGAATTACCACCACTAAATCAGTCATTTTTATCGCAAAAAATCACAAAAAAAGTAAAAAACAAAACAAAAAAGTTATTATAAAGAGTGTAATTATAAATAAGTTATTTTAAAGTGTTTAAAACTGCTATCAATTGACATTTCTTACTATGGATGTCAAACAATGGGTCACTTGGTCTAGTTTCCTCATGGGATGTTTTTCAGCTCAAGCTAATTTTCTGTTAAAATTGAGTTATTGAATTGAGCTTGAGGCAAAATCCGCACATTTGTGGCAAATCCTTCGCACACTCTTACACATACACTTCATTTAGCTTTTGGTGTAAACCCAGCAAAAGGCTATAATTTTTTCTACATTGTTAAAAAATATTTGGTACCACTTGAGGGCGAGTCAGTTTTTCCTCTTTTAATGAACTGTTCCTTCAAGAACATTTTGCCTAGTGAGGGTAGAAAGTGAGTTATGAAAATCTGGACATTTGAAAGTCGTTTGTGTTGTCACAAACGTTTTCCCTCTCTCTCTATGCCTAGATCTCGCCGTTCCCCCTCTCCGGCACGACGACGTAGAAGTAGTCGCTCCTTATCAAGGGAAAGGGAGAGAGAGCAGGAGAGGAGGAGAAATCGAGAGCGGGACAGGCAGCGCGAACAGGAGAAAGAGCGAGAACAAAGGACAAGGGTGCCGCCTAAAGATCTTACTCCTCCACGCCGCTCGTCATCCTCTTCCTCTAGTTCCTCTTCTTCATCCTCACCGTCTCCTCAAAGACCCACGAAGGCTGTAAAACCAACTGATGCAGATAAAGATAGATCAAGGGAAGCTAATGAACAGGGTAGGTATAAGCAATCAGAAAGGACCAATAAGCAACCAGAAAGGACCTCAAAACATCGATCTCCCTCCCCTCCTCGAGAGTCTCGCCTCTCTCTCCCTCAGTCTTATCGGGATGTACCTGCCCGTTCAAAATCACCAACAACCAACCAGGCAAAAAGCAGGAATCCACCTGGAGGTCGGTTAAGAGGGCAGTCCCCAACATCTGTTCCTGAGCCATCAACGAGAGGAAAGACTGCAGTGAACGGGAAATCAGAGAAAGAGAGCTCTGGCAAACAGCAGAAGAGAAGCAGCTCAAGTTCTTCATCTTCCTCCTCGTCCTCCTCGTCCTCTTCTTCATCCTCATCATCATCCTCATCGGACAGCTCAGACTCTGAAGCAGAGAAAGAAAAAGCGTAAGTGCCAAATAATTACGTTTTTTGTTTTTTTTCCCCACCCTGTTAAAAAGTGAATTCTTCATTTTAATTGTTATTCTTACAGGGGTGTTAAAGAAAGCACAAATAAAAACGCTGAAAAGACCTCAAAAAGCAGAGCTTCTTCTTCGTCGTCCTCATCTGAAAGTGAGAAAGAAAAGAAAACAAAAAGGTAGAATCTTTGGCTATTTACAGGTCATTTAAGTCATGGAGTTGAATGTGGAATCAAAATGGACCTACTTTGTTTACATGCGTAAATTAAAGGGATAGTTCACCCAAATTAAGTTTACACACTATTTACTTTTTAGCTTTCTTCAAAATATATTATTTTCTTTTCAATAGAAGAAAGATTTGAAGCAACGGTGAGTAAATGATCACACAGTTTTAATTCTTAGGTGAACTATCCCTTTAACAGTCTGTTTGGGCAAATTTACAGACTGTACAATTTGTCAAAATATCTGCAATCATGAATTTGCATTGTTATTTGAAATTTTCAAATCATAATGCTACTATTAAACACAATGCATTATATATATATATACCAGAGTGAAACACTACATAGTGTTTGATTACACTTGAGCAGCTCTTGATTTGGTGTTTTTAACATTTCTTAGGGTAGGGCTGGGAGATTCATCAAAATGAAATGCAATTGAGCAAAGCTGCGATTTGTAATGCACATCTTGTAGGGAAATAGGGTTGTAAATATCCAAAGGCCAAAGGGTGCTCTCACATTGAAATTCCAAATACCCAAGAAGAAACTCAGGAAAATCCCATAGCATTGCTTTATAAACAAAAGATGTCATAAGCAGCATCATGTCATAAAGGTGCCATATACTGCATTGATTGATGAAGTTAAATGGTTTTCTCATACATAGTAGGTATGTGGCTTAGTTAAGGTGGTAAGTTCAGCACATCTTAAGAAGTGGTTTTATATGCTCATTTATTACCCCATAAAATACCCCTTGAGTCAGAAGGTCCACATTGACCATATTTGGAAGGGTCGTGAAAATAGACTAAATTATAACGGATTACAAGGATGTATTATTGTGTTTTGTACAACAAAACTTTGTAAGTTATCATTTCAATAAAACACAGCCAGGAATTAATATCACCGTCTGCGTAAATGGATTGTTTAATAAAGTGTAAAATAAACTGTGTTTAACTATTGTTAAATAAACTGTGACAATGCTTAACACAGTCTGGTGCAGCTGACGTTGGCTTTTTTTTTTTTTTTTCAAAATAAGCATCCCACATACATAGTAAGTTTAATATAAACGTAAAAATAAGGCAGGAAAGTTAGCATTTTTGTAAACTGCTGAACTGCTTTTTGTAAACTGCTTTTTGGAAACTGCTGAACTTCTAATAACGTGGCAGCTAACACGTGTTCGGCTGACGTAGAAAGTCACCTAAGTACATGCAAATGTTGAGGGCGTGCTAATGAATAGTCCCAAGAGCAATGTGTTGTAATAGGCCTGTTTTCAATCAGGCTTTTACACTCACAGAATTTACAAGAGAACCAAGACACAATGGTGTTTGAGGCTCAATGTCAGTTTCCATGTACTGAGCTGTTATTCGACTATGCCTCTGTATACCCAGATTTTCTTTATAGGGCACCTTAAACTGATCTCACTGATTCAGTGTGACTAATAAACACATGACTAAGGAATAATCTCACAGATGGATTTAGTTCAAATAATTATTATTAAGTCAGTTTTTGGTTAAAACTTGTACTTTGGGTTTGGATCACACTCGCAACATTTTGGAATTAAATGTGCCAGCCAACCTTCCAAAGTTTATTGAGGAGCATACAGAAACCAGCTGCATCCACAAAAGATTTTTTATAAAAAGCATCATCATTGGGGAATCCAGATATCTGTCTGTTCCCCATTCGTTTTGAAATTACAAAACACATTAAATACATGAATTGTATTTAATCTGCTGTAATCTAAACTGCTGTCTCCATTTCTTTTGAAATCTGCAGTCCTCCACGGCCAAAACGAGTGCCAGCGGACTCTCTCAGAGACTCCCGGTCACTCAGTTACTCTCCTCCAGCAAGGCAGCGAAGACCTGCACATTCTCCACCCACTCGACGGTCAGTTTTGAACCAAAGTATTCATTTTACTGCGTACTCTTAATTTCCAGCCTGCTGATATTAATGTTCACCACTGTTTTCCATCAGCATTGCAAGCAGGAAGTCAAGGAGCCGATCTCCAGACAGCAGACGGAGGAAATAAGTGAATCGTTGTTCACGTTTTTGTTTTCTGGACACTTACCTGACCCTCACTGGATTGGATCTTCTGTATCCCACGGATGAGGCTAGAAATGTGACTAGTTTTAATGGTGGTGCTCTCACCATTTGTAGAGGAAAATCTGTCAAAGCCTGGTTCTTTGTAACTCTCCCAAAACGGGAGGATTTATTTTTACTTTTAATATGTTGTAATTAATGTTCAAGCAGAGGCCAGCTGAGACACTGAAGCTCTCATCAACTATTGCTCTGTGCCAACAGATGCTGGACTCTATTTGTATTCATATACACACACACACACACACACACACACAAATGCAAATCACACGTCTAGTGGTTTTCTGTCTGCTACATTGTTCTGAATGTAGATGAACGTCTGTAATTCGCTGTTCAGAATGGATGATCTACTGTTCCTGCATATGTGGACAGAGTCTGTTTCTTTTTGTTTATTTGTGGAACGGAAAAGAATTATGAATAATAAAATGGCGGTAGAATCTTCCAAGTCTGAAATCGTGTTTGTTTTGTTATTGGGCGTTATCTTTATTATACAGTTTCTGTAGAACTGAAAGCCGTCATTTTTAATATTTAAGAATTTTTGTATTTTTCTTGTTCAGATAATAATGATAAAAATAATAACAATAATGATAATGAGCAGTTTTCGTA
Organism: Danio albolineatus; assembly: GCA_903798035.1. Lineage (NCBI taxonomy): Eukaryota > Metazoa > Chordata > Actinopteri > Cypriniformes > Danionidae > Danio > Danio albolineatus. The sequence goes on from CAIGQQ010020972.1 coordinate 16,698, forward strand.
CATGGATATATAAAAATATTTATTTTTGTGCATTTTTATTTTTAGCCCACCTCTTATGGCATTACAATTGCTTATAGCTAGGGCCACACGGAATCTGTGCGCGCAGAATTACGCAGATTTTTAGCCCATCATTGATTCTGTTTATTTACTGGTGTAAATGTGTGTACATTTTATAAATTTTCAGTTTTCAAATTAATTTCAGTAATAATATCGATTAATATGAAAATATTCATATGATTTATTTACAATACAGTTTGTAAAGTACTATTTTCTGTCTTTTAGTAAAGATTTTATATGACAGGCTTGCTTTGTTTACCAAATAAAGTGGATCTAATTGATTCGCATTGTAAACATTAAATAAAAGTTAAAAAGGTATTACTTTTTATTTCATATATTAAGATTTTAGTTATGATACTCCCAAAATCATTCCGCATGAATCCGTAGATTTTTAACAAAATACTCCGCAGAAATGGCAAAGAATGTCCGCAGATTCTGTCTGGCCCTAGTTATAGCCTATGGTTCAGATGTTCCATTAACATTGGATTATTGGAAATATATTATTAATTGCTAAAACTCCATTCAATCCACTTATGATCTTCATTAAATGGTCCGTAAATTAACGTTCTGCCAAATAATTGCAATTTCTGAATTATGTTGACACTGATTTAATTCCAAAAAAGGCCCAGCGTCTTCAATTCGACAAAACGGCACATATGTACTAAATACAAGGGTAATTAACAGAATTAATTAAAAAGCAATAATATTGCCTAGCATCAACAAGTTTCAGAACATAACGCCGAAATATCTCATTTTCAAAATGTGCTGTAGTAGTTGATGTAGTACTGTTTTGGTTATGTCGATTAACCACTGTTGGGAGGAATTAGTTACTAATTAAATTACTTCTCAAAAAAGTAAATTAAGGGATTTTTTGCTTTACTTGAGATTAAATAAGGTTATGATTGACAGATGATGACCACATACTTAAGAAACTATTATATTGACTATAAAAATGAAATTATAATGTCAGTATATTGCATGTATGAAATATGGTGTTATTGCTTTGTAATGTATTGTTTTTTAACAAAACAACGCTAAAACGCATGTTTGACTCAAATTCAAAGAATTAAAATAGTTTATTTCCAATATGTATGTTTTAAGTTTTATATGGGTTACAACTTCTTAGACAAATTAATTTGAAATGTAACTTAAATACAATTTTAATTATTTAATGTTGATTACTCACATTTATAAAGAAACCTAACCAGCACCGGTTGGGACGTCTCTCTCTGGCGGAAACTAGTTACCGTGGAAACTCTTTTTAAATTTATTTATTTATTTTATTTATTATTTTTTTTATTAGAACGTTCAACAAGAGTACAGAAATATACAGGAAGGGTATAACTCCTATAACAACAAAAATAAACAACAGAACAAAACAAAAAGGGAAACAAAATAATAAGCCAGGGGTAATAGGAGTTACAAAGATCACAGTGATGTATAAAAGGTCACAAATACAATCCGCTAGTTATTATAAAAAAGAGATAATACTGTAGGCTTCACACAGTGTTACTGATTTTATAGCTTTAACATTGCTGGAGGTAGAAATTGTATTCAAATAATATTTCAAAGTTACCGTGGAAACTCTTGTAAGGGCGGGCGCTATCTGTGACGGTAGGCTACGGAGGAACGTCATATTTACGCGACGCCATTTGAATGAGTAGCACTCGAAAAGGCTTTGTGTAAAAAGTAACTGGGGGCTTAAGTTGAATTAAGCATTTAATAATCTTCCGAAGATGGGTCCAGTTGAGGTAAATTTATCGACCTAAATTGTATTCAATCTTTTAGCTAGCTAAGATTATTGCATCACTAAAAAAACGCATTAATGGTTTTCACAAATGGCTCATATGCTACTTTATATGCAGTTTCATTTAACACCTGTAGATTTTTGAGACATTGCTCAGTGTGTATGTGACAGGCGTTTGTCTCTGTCCAGCTCCTGCACATGTCAGTCTTCTCTCAGAGCTTCTCTCCCTGCGGTCGCTACCTTGCAGCGGGCAACAACTATGGAGAGATTGCAGTTTTCAGGTAAATACAATCACGTTAAACAGTCTGTTATAATAGCAGTTTATGACGTTTTAGCCAATGAGTACGTTATGTTTGTAAATGAATGTGTGCAAGTATCTTTATGTGACATATCTATATGTATTGGAGACGGGGTGAAGGGCTGGTTCACTCTAAAAAGGAATTTTTATGTACGCTATTCTGCTGAACACAAAAGGAAATAATTTAGAAAATTTTAGCTACTGAAATCCATGGTAGGAAAGCATATTTTGTAATGATGTCAATGGTTAACAGACTCATTCAGCATATCATATTTTGTATTCAACAGAAAAAGAAACTCGACCAGGTTTGAAATTAGTGGAGGGAGAGTACATAATAATAAAAACAATGACAGAATTTTCATTTTGTGCTGAAATATCTCTTTAAATGCTATTGAGATGGTCTTTTGTTTACTAGTCTTGTTTTTACAGTCTTTCAGCTGCACTGAGCCCAGATGCGTCAGCAGGGAGTCAGAAGCCCATCCTTAACTTTACCGGTCAGTAACAGATTTCGTTGCTATTTTCCCTTACATGTGTTGTGCATTAAAGTCATAAACATTAGCTGAAGGTGGCTGGTTCAAAGAGTGCTTAACACTATCCAATATTGCAGCTAAACATGTGACAGGTGTAGTATTTAATAACACAGTATATTGTGGTGTAGGTAGGCCTGTCACGATATCTATTTTTTGCTGTACGATATATTGCACTAAAATATATCTCGATAAACGATATTATTGTCATTTTAAGACACTTTTAGGCCACTCATCATTATATAATGCCAGAATGGCTGTATAATAGCATCATAACGCAAGTACAATCTTCAAAGGAAACAAATAATATTCTGTACTTAAGAATATTTAGTTTAATTTTAATATTAATTAAATTATTTTAATAATTTAATGATCAGGCATTGGCATCAGAATGTGACAAACGCATATCCACAACAAATAATAAATAAATGTTAACAAAAACAAATGCAAGGTTAAAAAGTTACAGAGGCTGCGATATCTCTCATATCTGCGACACCTCAAATAGAGATAGAGAAGTTAAAATGTTGCAAGAATTGGTTTTTACGTATGGGTGATATATATTGCATCACCAAAAATTATTGAGGTTATGTCCATGTATTGTGCAATAAGTCGATATATTGATTATTGTGACAGGCCTAGGTGTAGGAATTGTTGGCATTTCACTTTAGTATTTTCTTTAGTATCCACAGAAGTAAATAGATTGAAAGATGGGTTCAAAAAAAGTCTTGCACAGATTCTGTGTGGGGCTAATAATGACCATTTTTTTATTAAGAGGACAACATGACCAGACAGCAATTATTGTCCCAGGAAAACTGAGTTGGTGGTTACTATGACACGTAAAAGTCTTTTATTTATTTGTTTTTTTTTAATGTTTTCAGCTCACGACGGTCCCGTGTTTTCTCTTCTGTCCACGGACACTCATCTCCTGAGCGCTGGGAATGGAGAGATCAGTGCCTGGAGTTGGGCAGAGCTCATCAAAAAAGTAGGTAGAGTTTTGCTGGGATTGGAAAAATATATATGCCTTTTCATAGTCCTGCTTTGTGTTTGCAGATACTGCAGAAAAGTCCACACAAGCTTAGCATGATTATATATTTATGTTTCCACAGAGCACCAAAGCTGCATGGACAAGAAAACCCAATTACGAGTGAGAGACTGTCAATAACAATCATTTTGATTCACATACTAATTCTTACACTCATTGCTCATTTTGTTTCATGACTTTCATTAATCTGTAAACTGCCTCAGTTGTTTGTGCTATGGCTTATTCCACACAGGACTAGTCTTGAAATTCCAGAGATCAATGCGATGATCATTAACCCAAAGGTTTGTATTTGTTTTGTTTTTAAAAATGCTGATCACATTTTGCCTTTGCGTGTGTTTTGTTGGTTCTTTTTAAAGGTCTTATGAAGTGCATTTTTACTCGATGTTTGATGCAATTCTCAACTGAACCATAAAAAGAGGGTGTGACAGTAGCTCCTCCCCTTTTTAAAAACAGCCAATAGCGTTTTGTTTTTATCACAGCTTTGCATGTGAAAGTGGTTGAGCTCAAGCACATCAAATGAAGAGTCTTGAAGGGGGCCTTTAAAGGGAAAGTTCACCCAAAAATGAAAATTCAGTTATCATTTACTCCCCCTTTACTGGTTTCACACCTTTTTGAGTTTCTTTCTTCTGCTGAACACGAGGACATTTTGAAGAAAGCTGTTAAGCGGTAACCATTGACTTCTGTAGTATTTATTTGTCCTTCTAAAGGATTTAAATGATTGCAGCTTTCTTCAGAATATCTCCTTGTGTTCAACGGAAGAAAGAAACTCAAAGGTTTCATCCATTTGAGGATGAGAAAATATTGAGTAAATGTTTGTTTTCGTGTGAACTATCCCTTTAAATAAAAAAGTAAATGTATATATCTGACGAACAATGATTTATATCAATGTATTTGCAAGAGTTTGTTTACATATGTGTATTTTGCACGTCTCATTTGCTACTGTTTTGTTTCTCAGGACAACAACTTGATAGTTGGAGGAGGAGATAATAACATTCACATCATGGACATGGAGACTGGTACCTTTAAAGTGAGTTGGACAACACCTTGCTCACTTTAGTGTCCTAAAATGTAATGATGATGATGATGATGATGATGATGATGAATATTTTTATATATTTATTCATTTAAAGTTTAAGTTTCTAATAATTTATTTTCCTGTTGAGTAAAAACAGCACCAACATCTGAGCTTCACTTTGTTTTTATGAGCGCAACTGAATGGAATCTACAAATAATATTTGGGGATTTTAATTAAGTGAGTTTCAAACATCTTGACTCCGAAACTTCCTGTTATGCATAACAATGGCCTTTCCAGTTATTTTTGTGTGTGTGTTTGTGTATGATTTAGTTGTGAATACAAATCCTTGCGTGTGACAATTTTGGGAAATTGGGAATTATTTATGTTTCCAAAATGAACAGAATAATTATTTTCACATCTTGTCAAGTTTCACGTCTTTTGCCAACATTTCACTGATTTATTACTGAAGTTTATTGTGTGCATTTTTTACTGATTTGTTATAATGTTTTATCCAGTATGTTAAGTAACCCACATGAAAAAAAAAACATAATAATTTATAATAAATGCTAGTACATACGAGATCAGACACTTAAGACTTACATATGCATATTTATTGAAAAGGGAAGAAAAACCTATCTTGTGTAAGAATATTTTGATGAAAATACATATTTTAATAGAATGTGTATTAAACTATATTAGAGAACGTTTTGATTTGGGAGATGTTTTAAGGGAAGTGTTTGAAAAGGTACCTTCTGGAGCCTTTTTAGAATATTTATCCTTAATCAAACTAAACGATTGACCATTTTCAGTGTTGCTATTTTTATTTATTTTATTTATTTTTTATTTATTTATTTTGTTCAATTTATGTTAAGAAACTGATATGATTGTATGTTATATATTGTATATTTAGTATATGTTTTCCATGAATATATCCAATGCTGCTGATATGGCATTAAAACATAAATAAATAATAGTAGATGCTGTAATGTTTTTGAACTATCAAAATTGTAAGTTGGCCTTAAATTAAGGGTTTTAAAAACAAGAAAAACATAAACTGGGGGAGACAACATTTTCCCTGCATATTTCAGCTTACATAATGTTTACCATGTTGTTTAGATTAATTATTATTTTATTTTTATGTACTTTGTTCTGTAATGTTATGATATAATCCGAAATTTCACAATCTAAAATGGTTTGTCTTATTTAGAACATCCTGAGGCCCCTTGGAAGATTGGTGAGGCCACCTGGTTGAGAACCACTTTTTTATCATTAAATGTTTCAGGCGACACAGTGGCTTAGCGGTTAGCACTGTTGCCTCACAGCAAGAAAGTCACTGGTTTGAGTCCTGGCTGAACCAGTTGGCATTTGTGTGTGGAGTTTGCATATTCTCCCCGTGTTGGCGTAGGTTCCCTCTGGGTGCTCCGGTTTTCCCAGGCTATAGGTGAATTGAATAAGCTAACAATGTATGGATATTTCCCAGTACTTGGTTACAACTGGAAGGTTATCCGCTGTGTAAAACATATGCTGGATAAGTTTGGCGGTTCATTCTGCTGTGGTGACCTCTGATGAATAAAGGAAAAATGAATGAAAGTATTTGGAAAGATGACTTACAGGTTTATTGGAAGCGTAAGGATCTTGTGGCGGGTTATTGGGTCTTTCAAAGTAAGATTCCATTAAGTTTTTTTGTCCTTTGTGTTGTTTGTGCAGTCTGTACTCAAGGGCCACTCTGACTACATCCACTGCCTGTGCTTCAAAGAGCGGGAAGAGGAGATTCTCTCTGGTGGAGAGGATGGTGCCGTAAGGATTTGGGGTCAGTCAATGACACGGCACTCTTTCTATTACCCTTACTTTAAAAAAAAATTAAACACAGTAACTTGAAGGTTTATGCCCATCTTCCCCCAGACTCACGGACAAATCGGCCGGTTCACTGTATTGAGGTTTTCAAATATGAGGTAAGCCACTTCTTTACTTAACTTAGCAGAATAAACAAATGAGCAAACACAGTGCACTGATGTCTCGTTCTCACTGTCTGCCCCATTTTTTCATTCGGGTCAGGAATGCGCTCGCCCACAGTTTGGCAAGTGGATCAGCTGTCTTGCCACAGACTCTGATTGGATGGTAAGTTAGCCTTGTGATTGGCTGATGGGGACAGTGAAACTATTGTCACAGTGTATTTGTTCTGCTTTATCTTGTGTCTGATTTCACTTCACGTTTTTGCGTTTGTATTAACATGCATGTCTTTAAATACCAAAGTTACTATCTCTGAGCGTCGAATGGTCGACCGCTCCTCTGGAATGTGTGTGTGTGTGTTAAGATGGAGTGCCATAATGCCCCCATTGTCATGAAACGTCATCTATTTCCTCTTTCAGCTTTGTGGTGGAGGCCCATCACTCTCTTTATGGCACCTCAGATCCATGTCTCCCACCTCTGTCTTCCCTCTGCCTGGCTGTCAAAGAGAAGCTGTCTTTTACCAGGACCTGGTAAGAAGGGCTAGTTGTCAGGTTTCAATATGTGTCTTAAAAAAATAAAAGGCACCTTAATGTACAGATTGTTGTTTTTTTTAATAATAGTATTTTGGTTGTATTTAGATCATGTCTGTAGGTGAGGGTCCACATGTTTCCCACTGTTTACATGGGGGAACGGTGAAAGCTCAGATTCCCTGCTCTCCGTCTTCACTCAACACACTGGCTCTCAATCTGAAAAACACTGAACACAGGGTAGGTGCCTGTTTTAACATGTGCTGCTCATTGCAGCAATACAAAAAGGTTTGACTGATTAAAGAAAGGGAAATATGAATGGGAATGATGGTAACCTTTATGCAATGTTCAACTTTCAGGTTATGACAGTAGGGGGCAGCAGTCACCAAATCGATGTGTTCACCAACTTCAGTTACAGAGCCTTCTCCCTGTCGTTTTGAGCTAACCCTTCAGCAGTTTGTTTGAATCTTGTATCAGATTCTTCAATTATGTTTTCACTTGAATGTAATTAAACTGTATTTTTATATTAAACCATTTTAGTAATTGTTCACTTTTATTATAAATGTGTGCTTTTTATTTTTTGTGTGTTCACTTTTATTTTTTTATTTTTTTCATTGGAATAATGAATAGTTCCTTGGCTTGTCCTGGGCTTGTTCACCCCAAAAAATGAAAATTCTCTTATTAATTAATCACCCTCATTTCGTTCCAATCTTCCACTTCACAGGGTTGCCACACTTGAAAGTACCTGAGTTTCTGACAAATGGATTCAAGGCCTGAGAAGTACTTAAGAAACATAGATTGTTGAATGTGCTTGAATTAATATTATTAAAATGAGTTGTGGCATTATTTCAACAATTGTACTGTCTGCTGCCAAAAACAATTATTATTATTTATGTCAAAAACCAATGTCAAATAATGCACATTTTATCAGTGTTTCAGAAACTGCATTTGAATATTACCAGACCAAAGGATTTGGTAAAAGGCCAAGTTACTCAACATTTCACTTAAAGGCGCTTTAAAGTCCTTGAATCCGGTGTCCATGAAACCCTGAACTCTGAATCCAAAATTCTTTGTTCATCTTCAAAAAATAAGTTTAAGAATTTTTTGATGAAATCTGAGAGCTCCCTCATACTCCATAAACAACAAGACCTTCAAAGTCCAGAAAATGAAACAAAATCATTGTCAAAACATTATATGTGACTTCAGTGGTTCAACTGTAACAACACAAAGCTCTAAGAACACATTTAGTGTGCCAACAAAAACCTATTCACATTATGTCTTCCTTGTCATGATGCGCATGTACTATGGGCAGTTCGACATATTGACATTAGAGTCAGAGGAACAACATGCAAGGGTTTTATTTCTGTAGTAAGTGTTTTTTTTTTAAGTAGGTGTTATTTAATTCCCTAATTAAACAAAGTACCAGGACCCCCTCTTCACAATATTTCTTAGTTAGAGTTTTCTGTAGGACCGTGTTTTGTAATGTCTTTCAAGGAATAATTAGATTCACAGCTTACCACAAGGTATCCCGAGGGATTCTGTGAATGAATCAAATGTCCACTCCAGGAAGATAAACAAAATAAATGTATTATCAAGATAAATCCAGTGAAAAAGACTAAAACCAATACAAGAACAAAACAAAATCATTTACTTTCTTCTCCGTTGAGAACAAGGAGACTTAACGCACAGAAGTCTGTTTAAGCCTCCAGGCTTTTATACAGTATTCATGCTCCTGAATACAGGTGTTGCCTTATAAGCTAGTATAAAATATTTTATTACTGTTTCCTACCATTGTTGATCAGTGCAAAGGAACGACTTTACTTAACAATGTTTAATGTAAGTATAGAAAAAGAAATCTCTTTGTTCTTCAAAGCAAAGCTAACACCAGTAATAAAAACATACAATCGTAAGATGTATGTTTAAAAAGCACAATGAAGCATAGCAGAGCATTTGTTTGTCAGAACTTGGACTGGTCACCCAATGTCTCCTCATCCAGGGTCAAGTCTCCTGTAATCAGTAAAGAACATCATCATCTCCTTATAAGTCTTCCAAGTTTCCTCCAGTCTGCGGCTGCAGTAATCTTTTAATAATTTGTTAGTAATGTCCTCTTCTATTGTATGCATTTAACTGGCCAGCATTAGTAGATCTCCCTTGACCTCTGCAAACGCTGTCAATGACATCTCTAACACTTCTCATCTAGCTGTTACAGCATAAGAATATCAGAATATGTGTGATGTTTGTGTGTCTTAAAATTAACATGATTTAATCATACAGACTGTTGCTGTATATGGAGGATGAAGGAGCTCTCGGATTTTAGAAAAAATTTCTTAATCTGTGTTCCAATAATATTAACGAGAGCCTCAGGGGGCTAGAAAGACAGGAGTGGGTGTAATTAGCACAATACTTTTGGGTGAACTAACTCATTTGAAGTTTTTTTTGTTTGGAACTTTTGTAACACTGTACTATATTAAAATATAGATTTGATGCTTAACCACACTGAGGATGGTTATGCTGACGTCTTTCTGAACTACAATCACTTTCTAAACAGTTTTCTTAGCTAATTAGTTGTAAAAATGTGGACAACCAATCAAAATCTACTCTGCTTTAAAGAGGGCCAGCATGGATGAAGGCTGTCAAAATAACTGTGTGCTTATAACAAAATTACATTTTATTGGTGTGGATCCTCATATCATCATCATTTGGTCATGGTGTGACCGGCCTTCAATGTAAAGCAGCAGAGAATATTAAACCATGCTGAATTGAACTAAACTGAACTTCAACACTGAAAATTGGACTGACACTGTTTCAGTTTTTTATAATTCACGTGAAGCTGCTTTGACAATCTACATCGTAAAAGTGCTATACAAATAAAGATGAATTGAATTGAATTAAAAAATATATTTTTAAAAAATGGTATTTGGGAGTCAATTTGCAGTAAAAAAAAATTAAATAGAGACTCAAGTCACCAACTTTCATCCCACTTCTAATGAAGCAGCAATTTTTTACAAACAAGCAACACCAGAGGGTTTATTGGATGCATTAAAAATCAACCTGGTTTAAAGTGTGCCATCTTTTAATGAGACAAAACTAGAGTGTGCTTAAGAATTATTTGTCTTTTCTGATCTAGTAATTATTGCAGACATTTTTCCTTCTGTGAGCAGATCTTGATTTTTAAAAGTGCTGAAAGATTTACAGTGTTAATTACTGTGAAAGTACATCATCGTCAGAAACAATGGTCAAAAGCAGGGTTACAAAAACAGCACATTTCAGCTGGTCGGGTCCAAACTTCAGCCCCCATGAGGCGACCCGCACCCGCATATTTTAAGAGATTGCTGTCACAAGTGGATCCGTGTCATGTATTTGCATTGTAAAAAAGAAAAATGTTAAATGTTTTTCAAGCACTACTGATGTTTTGATAAAAAATAGTTATGAGTGCATTTTTAGATAAACATTTCATGGTCATTTTAGGCAACAAAAAAAAATTATTGACTGTCTCAAAACCTAATGGGAGCCTTGTGCATTGTGAATGGCAATTAAATAATTGCCCAGATGCAGTTCATGTATGCACATATTTCTTCTCTTAGGACGTGCTGCTGGCTGGAATGTCATCAGTTGGTCTGTGGCAACAGAATAGCGATGTTAATCTCAGCAGCAACAGGAGTGGCATGAGGAGGAGGAGCAGACTGAGAAACTCGGGCACATGATGAGGATGATGAGGATGAGAGTGACTCGACATTCAGGTGCGGCGGCCTCGGATGGGCGGATCTGATCTCTGCGGCCGCTGGGACACTGGCCGAACTTCCCCTAACACTGGACTTCCCGGATCCCGGTTCAGCCTGCGGGACTAACTCGACACAGTACTCGTCAAACTTGGCAAAAACTTGAGCAAAGTCTTCCGGATTTGCCTTCAGCGTGTTAGGAATACGTGGTTTAAAGTGTTTTCGGTGAGCTCTTCTGTGGCTTCGAGTGTGATCTTATTATCTTGGAGCATCTGCGGCTAGTTAAGTAGCTAGCCTAGCTGCATTTCAAAACAACTGATTAAGATACAACCGAGGAGTTACTCGCGGAGCTGAGTAATGGGCACAAGTTTGACCAAGCGGTTTAAGGAGACGGAACTTTGAAGCATTTCATTTTGAAAGATCAGTTTGAGGTTTGGTGGGATTTTCTGTTTTTATAGGTATGTCCGTTTAACATATACGGGATACTGCGCGTGACCGATTTATTTTCATTAAAAGGTCGATTATGATAAGCTTTTAGATGAAATGATGTACAGCGTGAAAAAGATCTACGTCTGGATTTAAATTCTGGATTTATTTTGGCTTGATTTGACTATTAAATCGATTCGAAGTACATGCTTAGACCACCCAATAGTTTCACTTTTACGTTTGTTTTAGTACATGATTTAGTTTGGCAGTGTTGGCATCAACAATTATTTTCTCAGATTTTCTGGTACGCGGACATAAGCATAGGTGTGTCAGTTTCACTTCACTTCCACCTTTTTTTCTGTAAAAACGATCACATGTGCCCAGAGGACGTGCCTATTTAACCCTTTCATTTAATTTTAGACCAAAACCAAAACTAATTTAATGAGAAACTTGTGCCCTACTCTCAACGGCAGCTCAGAGGAAAAACACGTCCCTTCCTGTTTTCATGGAACATTTTTGGCAGTTTACCGAGTATCTAGCTTTGTCTTGACTCAGCAGCTAGTTTTATATGCTATTTTAATGATTCAGTCCACTGTTTTGGTTTCAGCTGTGTGTGCACACCTATCCGGGCCTAAAGCATATAGCTAGTGTCTGTGGTTTAGAACTGTCTGAGAGGGTGTCATTTCTCTCAGACTGCGTGAAGCTAAATTTAGGCCCACAGCTGCTGTTCTGGGTAAAGGGAGAGAGTATTTATACTTGAACAAGATGCAAACGTAATACTGACTCTCTTTTATTTTTTATTTTTTTTTCTCTAGGATTAGGGTTTTAAGGGGACCAACAGGTACTTACCTCGTTTCCGGCTTCAATCTGCATTCCTACAGTGTCTTGGAATACCCGTGATCTTTCAAAGGGAGGGAAGCTACCAGCCCCTGCATGCATGCATCGGTTTAATTGGCGGAATGGGATTGTTGTGACGAGATGCCATCTTCATATCTGGATGATCAAGATTTGGAGACCAAACAGCTTGGATCTCAAACAAACTGCCCTGTTTTCTGTGTGAACTGGTTCCTGACATACTCAAAACCTGTTATGAGCCCCAACAACGATTTAAAGAATCGCTCGCTTTAAGATCTATGTCATTTGAGACTTAACCACAACAAAGTGGTAATGTGTTTGCACTTGCGGGTGAGGCGGCAAGGAGTAAATTTCACATAGATTTTAACTGTGAGCCCTAATAAGAAATGGAAAAATAACTGGCCATGTAAAGTCTGTTTTAAGATTAACTAAGGAAATTGCACTGATTCATAAATGGAAATACACTGAAATCAAACTGGTGAATCATTTTACGCTTGAACTCTGATAAAAAACTGGATACACAATCGCATAATGCTTGCAGTCGTTTATTCAAAGCCATCTGCCCTAAACTTCCTGCCACTTTAAGACGTGGGAAAAGTGACAGCAGTTGACTATTCGTTTCACGAGGATACATCTTAAAGGGAAGAATGGCAGGAAAAGACTACCATCATCTCTTCAAGCTGCTCATCATTGGTGACTCAAGTCAGTAACTTATTTTTCACACTTGCCTATTCAGCCTTTTTATAAGTGTGAATTATATCAAGAGTTATAAGAGTGAATCCCTAGTGCTTGCCATTAAATAAGCGATTACACCCAATTATTTTTCCAGCATCATGTCCACTGCAAAGAATGCTTGAGATTACATTTACTAAAACATGGTTGAACAATTGCACAAGTTAACCGCAAACGGGGAAGCTGAAATGAAACTACTATGTGCAAATGTGTAGTGTTAGTCCTCGCCCCATTATGAATGGACCCATATGATCAGTCAATGTATTTGAATTTGGGTGAGATTCATACCGTTATGAACTTTCATAGGGTCGTTGTTTTGGTCTGTGAAGGTTGTAGCATTATCATTACACTAATTTGTCCTTTGCTTTCTTGTTAGTTTCACAACAATAATGTATGCTTCAAGTATAATGTTCAGTTACTATAAACCTAATCTCAGGTAAACTGTCGGTTTCACAGTAAAAGGTCTGTATTTTCTGGCAGCTTTCACTGGCCAAAGACCACCCAGATTCAATGTAATTAAAAAGTATTAGGGGAAAGGAAATCTAAATGTTGCTGTAACAACAAACCGGTCTGTTTTGTGGGGAAAAAATGGCATTTAGTTGGTCATAAGCAGTAAATTGCAGTTGTTAACAATAACAACCTCCCATGTGTGTCTGCAGTCATCCAATCAGATGTCAGCGTTGACATTTCTGAAGATTTTCTAGCTTTATATGCTTTTTGACATCTGAGGTTTAGTCTACTATACCTGTTTTCCACTCATTAATCCTCATATGGACAAATCCAGTAATCTGATCTGCTATGCGTACTTCCACTTTCAGATCATAGCTTTGTTTGATGCTATCAGATTTCATCATTTGTATAATGTAACTAGTGTTAACCACAGCTGCCACATTTGGACTGTTGTGGCCGCTGTCATGCTGTATTGGGCATCTTTACCAGCGTTAAGTGATATGATGCAGTTGGACTTTATTGGATATTTTAGTGCTGTTGTTCTTGTTTAATTGAATTTAAGTCACATTTTTATATATTGTTTCTTTGAATGTTTAATGTAAATATCTGTCTGATTGTAACTATGATCTTGTTTGATTTAAAGAAGAAAACACTGCCGTACTTTTGTTTTTCAAAAGCAGTGTGGAATTGCAGCAGAGCATTTAATAAGTGTTTCTTTGGCTCTTCCAGATGTGGGAAAAAGCAGTTTGCTCCTACGATTCGCAGACAACTCATTCTCTGGTGAGTCTGCTTGGCGGACATAGAGTGTGTGTTTGTGTGAGAGTGATAGAAAGTAAGGCAAAGGGCCTGTAAATACATGATCTAATTTATTGTGCTCTCATGTCCTGGATGGAGGCACATTGAGAGTTTTGTCTGTTTGCTTGAATTTCAAGAAGTGTTACAAGAAATGTTATAACTACATATCGTGACGTTCTTGTGATTTCTGCAGGGAGTTACATAACCACTATTGGAGTTGACTTCAAGATCCGCACTGTAGAGATTGACGGAGAAAGGGTTAAACTCCAGATCTGGGACACTGCAGGGCAGGAAAGGTTCAGAACCATCACCTCAACGTAAGAGATTTTAGTTTAGTAAAGACTTAAAAAATGTGTTCACTTTAAAGGAAAATTCTGTTATTAATTATTCATCATCATGTCGATCCGATCCCCTGAGACCTTCTTTCATCTTAATAACACAAACTAAGCTATGTTAGGTCTCTGGGGATTGAATCAACCTGATAGTGTGGAATAATAGTGTCATTTTTTTGGGTGAATTAATCCTTTAACTGTTTATCTTTTAACTCTTTCTCTAGGTATTACAGAAACACTCATGGTGTCATCATTGTTTACGATGTCACAAACCCTGAATCGTTTGTCAATGTGAAAAGATGGTTAAACGAGATCTCGCAAAACTGTGACAATGTCTGCAAAATTTTAGGTTAGTTCATACACATCACTTTTTATTTTATCTGCTTCAGCTCTCCCACTTATGTGCTGTGAAACATTTGTTTTGATTATATTTGATGAATTTGTTGTATCGACTGTCAACATTTTAATATTCCTCTTCATCTTGATCTCTAACAGTTGGAAACAAGAATGATGATCCTTCGAAAAAACTTGTGGACAGCCAAGATGCTATGCGCTTTGGAGAGACAGTTGGCGTGAGGTTGTTTGAAACTAGTGCTAAAGAGAATATCAATGTAGAAGAGGTAAGGTTTCATCTGTAAAATCATTTACCTTTTCAAAAATACTTCAACTTTTTACATTTTATTGAAGTCCTGTATTTAAATTTTATTCATTTAATCTAATTCATTTAATTTTGCAACACTAAAAGTGCTCCTACTATGCTATTTTTAAGGTTTCTTCTACAATTTCTTCTCCAAAGTCAAAAATCAATTCAAAATCCTCATAATATTCATTGCAGCATCACCTCTTTTCTCAAAGTCTTTAAATTGATTAATTGAAGGATCTGGCCACTTAATCTCCTCCTTTCCAAGAGTCTACCCTACTTTGATTGGTCAAATGTTGCTGTGTGTTGTGATTGGCTTAATACTTTTGTGACTGGTCTATCACTTAGGACGCTGGTCCACCGAAGCATTTATCTTTTTCCTGAGCTAAGCATTTTCTTTCTGTTGTTGTCAGTGGAAGGGCCACATTTTTGCCAGAGGTGTAGCAAGAGCATTCTGGAATTAAAAAAAATATATTTTTATTCTCTCAACATGTTAGAAAAGTGTTCGCAGCTGAGCATTTTTGGAACGGTGGTGCTGTTTTTATCTGTTTTTATCTGGCAAAAAAAGACAGTTGCTGTTTTTAGCTGGCAAAAAAGCTTTGGTGGACACGTGCTCTTACAGCAAGTGTCAAACTTATCATCATAACCATATTCAAACGTCAGCTTCCTCAGCAGTTGGTTTTAGGGTTGGACGATTTGGCCAAAATCTAAATCTCGATTAATTAAACATTTTGACTTGATTACAATTAGCAGTTATTTCACTTGTTTATTTTTTGCCCTCATAGTTCTTTGACAAGTTTTGTACAGTAAATATGCTCACATATTACAAGTGAGAGATTTCTGAATGAAGGGTGCATTACTTGATTTTAAAATGATTAAAGGAAACAATCAACATCTACTATCTATATAGAAAATAAGCAGTATGTCTTCTAAATAAAATAACTCTTGTATATCCTGTAAATAATATTTGAAACAGTTCATTTTTTGCATCTTTTTAAACATATATTCATTCATTCATTTTCTTTTCGGCTTAGTCCCTTTATTTATCCGTGGTCGCCACAGCGGAATGAACCACCAACTTATCCAGCATCAGCAGATGCCCTTCCAGCTGCAACCCATCTCTGGGAAACATCCACACCTTCTCATTCACACACATACACTACAGACAATTTAGCTCACCCAATTCACCTGTACCGCATATCTTTGGACTGTGGGGGAAACCGGAGCACCCGGAGGAAACCCACGCAACCATGGGGAGAACATGCAAACTCCACACAGAAATGCCAACTGACCTTCTTGCTGTGAGGCGACAGCACTACCTACTTCGCCACTGTGTTGCCCTTTTTAAACATATATTTTAATGTAAATAATAATTTTAATGGAATGGAATGTCTCTGGTGCAGCTTTCAATCATCTTCAATGTAGTGCAAAGTAATGCTCAAGAATAGGTCCATCTTCCTACTTGACCAGAGATCAGATGTGGCTGCAGAAGCATAAATCAGCCTCATCGTTTAAAGCCTGGTTTATACTTGACACATTCGCTGGTTCGCTTGAGTGTGCACGACAAATGTGACGCCATTGCTGTGTTTGCGGAGGTTCACTTTGGGTGTGCACGACATGATTTCGACCGGCAGTGCACGGCTCTGCATTTCATTTCATTTGAATATGAATCATTTTGAAGAGATTTTTGTCTGAAACTGGTACGACTGTACAGACAACTTTATGATCCATCCATGCGTGATCATAGGGATAATCAGATGGCCAATAATTCTTTGCTGGAAATTGCAAATGCCGTGGGAAAGGAGAGTTTTTGTAAAAGTTTGTAAAACCAAAAGAGAGACCATAGCAAAAGTGGAGAGCCAGGTGATTTTAATACACAATTAAAGAATATGTTTTTCAACCATTCATAGGTTTTACTATGATGTATGCGTTACAATTTTGAATTTAAAACAATTTAATAGTTACAAAAGTAAAATGGAGTAACAAAGGAAAATAACTTTTAAAATCAGTTTACAATCTACTGATGCCGTTTTTCTAGCCTTTATTGATAATTAATTACTTTATTACTTTGTTGATTTAATATATCTGATTAAAATATTTGTAAATAATAGTTAAAATATTTGTCAGATTTTTTTACATTCACAAATGAAAGTACACGTTAAATGCATAAAAAATAAATCCAAAAAGCATGAAAGGGGGCACTTTTATTTTAAACTCAAATGAAGAAAAAAAACATATTATTTAATGTAATAATACTTCAAATATAAAGTTTTTAAACTATTTACAATATACAATTTACTTTTGTCTACTTGCAGCAAAGTACTTCATGTCTGTGATTTTTTTTAAAATTAATTAATTAATTTATTTTTTTAATTGGTTTTCAGATGTTCATGGCTTTCACCCACATGGTTCTTCGGGCCAAGAAACAGAGCCAGAGTCGAGCAGAAAGAGAGAGGGAGAGAGAAAAGGACACTGTCCATATCAATTCCCACAGGGACAGGGAGAGGAGGAAGAAAGGGAAGAAATGCTGTTAGAGCAGACATGTTGGAGGAAATGGAAATATGGACAAACGGTGGATCACCTTTGCAAGTTTTCAGCTCAGAAATGTGACTGTTTTTATGTTAACACTGCGCTTAGATGAAGCCAAGAGGAATTAAAATAATTTGCTATTAAGTGCCGAATATCAGCATTTGTTTACACGTTGTTTGTTTATCAGTGTTGTGTGTGTGTGTGTCTCTGTGTGTGTGTTTTAACAAAAGGTGATTTGATTGGCATGGATTTACACAGGCATCAAAAAGCCTGGTCCAGCAAACACGCTATACGCAGCTGTCTGATGTGTTCCACTGTTATCAATGAGAGATTTTTAATGATGAATTTAAATGACTTTGTCAATAATGTATGCAAATAATAAATTAGCAATAAAATGTTGATTTTAAAAATGTCCAATTGAGGCATCCCTTCATTTAATATGCAATGTTTTGCATACATTTCCTCCACAAAAAATCCTGTGTCCTTTATCGTCTTATTATAGTCAAAGCTTTGTGTACAGAGAGCATTGTGGAGTTTTTAGCTCTCCATAATTCAGAAAATACTTGTAATTAAGTTTTTGTATGTGAAATCAAGCTATGTATTAATATCTCTGAGGGGAAAAGCTTATAAATAAAGCCAAAACTAAAGTGGTGTGTGTAAATGCTGGAGATTTATGGGAAGAAGAAAAAACTCCTGAGGAAACGGCCTTTAAAATGTTACAAATGTAGTCAAACAAATTAACAAAATGCGACAAATGATACATTTAAATGCGCATTTGAGCGCTCAGTGTCTCAATAACTTGACATCTGCGTGTTTTTACCTGCAGTGTCTCACTTTAATTATTTCATTTGACCTCTGAATCAAGTTTGTTGAATCGTAAATCCATTAAGTTCCCATCTGTTCGCTCTGCGTCACCTGACCAGTGTCGTGACGTGGACCCGTGACGTCATCGGGCGACCATGGCTGCCGAGAGCGAGTAAGTATTGTGCTGCTGGTAAATACTGACTGAAAATGTGTGTTTATTAATAATTTCTATATAAAACATTGGTCGTTGACGTGTCAACTGAACACATCTTGTATGTAAGACTTCAATTAGTCGAACTGTACTGCGCAGTTGTTAATGATATGCGATAGATGACTAAACAGTACACACCGTGTAAATATTAACGGTAATACAGACCAAAAAGCACCAAAACAGATTATAAACTAAAACAGTTTGGTCCGAGGGAACAATCCATGGTTAAGTTGCTTGTGTTCAACCGGTAGTCATGGGCGTTGCATTATCAGTGTCCAAGTAAACAACTGGCCAAGTGTGTTACTGCAGTCGCTGTGGTAAACGTGCTTTTGTTTCTGGTCATTTGATGTGTCATGCTAATGTTGTACTAGCAGGTGTACCAGAAATTCAGCTCACATTTGTTTAATTCCACAGCGTCCTTTCTGAAATTGAAGTGCTGCAGTCCATCTACTTGGATGAACTCAGCGTTACTCAGAAAGATGAGGGGTAAATATGTTGTTGCTCTTATAGTTTTTCTATAAACAGCTTGAGGTAATAATTTAGTTAAGTGTCATTCACTTGTACAATAATCACTGTGTGGTTTACACATTTGTCTCTGTTAGAGGGTGGACTGTCAGTTTGGTGCTCCATCCCTCCACTGCAGAAGACTGTCTCTCTCAGTTTGTCCGTCTGACACTCACAATGGATCTGGACTCTCAGGTTTGTCAGGAAAAAATGGGTAACAAATTGACAAAGGAAATGTATGTTATTTTAAAATGCTCATAATTAGATTACAAATACTTTTTATTGGTTTACAACATGTAAACAATGCCATTATACACAATGGCAATAAAGTATCATTTATAATTTAAAATTTCTCTCATTCCTCTGTTACTTGCTCCTTGTTTGTTGTGCACAACTTCTAAAAAGCATATAGTTTTTGCTTTATAGAACCATAACGCAAAAATCTTTGCAGCTCATTATCCTAAAGCTACTGAGATTGCAACTTAAAATTCCAAAGTGATGCAGTGGTGTTTTTTTTATTTTATTTTTATTTTTTTTACAATAATAGTGTTGGCTATTGCTGATTTAATTTGATCAGTAACTGAATTAGATTATTATGGACCTAGACTAAGACTAGCAAGTCACTTTTTTCACTTGGAACTTTGTGTTAATGTTGGTGTTTTTATTTACTTCCAGTATCCGTATTCATCCCCTTACATCTCTTTTCACAATCCACGTGGACTCTCGGATGATAAACTTCTCAGGTGATTGATGATTGTAATTAGAATCTGTTTATTTGGTTAACTTCAGAATGTCTTGTTTCACCTTTTTCTCTTCAGTGATTTCACAAGTGAATTTTTTTAGTTTACAGAAGAGTTTGCAGATGGAGGCAGAGGAATGCGTGGGGACACCTGTACTGTACCAGCTCATAGAGGTTTTAAATCATTATTTAGTTCATAATTATATGGACCCTTTTCACATTTCTGGGATTCTTAGAAATGAAGGTCCTTAACATACATAAATACATCTAAATGTTCATACATTTAAAAAAATCTAAATATTAAAAACATTCAAGAATTTAAGCTGATGACTGTTAAACGTGTGATAACAGACATGTGAAAAGGGTCCATTCCCTCTAAAAATGTTGTGATCACAAAGTCAGTATTTTTAAAGGATTGAATACTTATTCAGCAAGGATGGATGTAATCTAAAACTACAATATAGATGTTTGAAATATTACAAAAGATTTTCATTTCCCATAGATGCTGTGTGTGCACTCGGATTGGTTAAATGCAGAACACAAATTCTGACCTTGGGACAACTTATGTTATGTCACAAGTTTCATTTTTCCCACTTTAAATACTGATCCTTTGAAATGTAAAAGTAATCAAAAGCTGCATGATTTCACAAAATGTAAAATTGATTATTCACCTTTATGTGGTTCCAAACCTGTTTGAGTTTTTTTTAATACTTCTGTTGAACACAAAAGAACCAGCAGCCATTGACATACATAGCAAGAACAAAAATACTATGGAAGTCAATGGCTGTTGCTTTCTGTCATTTTTTAACATGTCCTTTTTTGTTTAACAGAGGACAGAAACTTTAATGGAAACAAGTGGAAGCTGAGTAAATGATGGCAGAATATTTCATTTGGAGTGAATTGTCCCAAAACCAATAACTGATAACGCTGGTAATAATAAGAAGAACAGTTTTAGAGCGGTAAACCAGCATTAGCATGATCTCTAAAGGATCTTGTGACACTGATATTGCATTGCAGAAATAATTAAAACTTCAATACTGTGATGGAGAATTGAAGTTGTCTTCTATAACTCATTTAACATGTTCTTCCATTTATATGTGGGGGTTCCAGGCTAATTTGTTGTGTTGTGTTTTTTTTTTTTTTTACCGAGGTACAATGACATTACTAGAAGTTGAGAAGAAGTGCTTCTGTGTTATTTGTGTTTGCATCAAATTCATCTGTTCCATGTTTTTTGTGGAAAGTAATACATTATTCTTCAGAAGAGTTGTCAAAAACACAGGATTCTGTTTTATTGTCATTGTTACA
The DNA here is from genome assembly GCA_903798035.1 of Danio albolineatus. Lineage (NCBI taxonomy): Eukaryota > Metazoa > Chordata > Actinopteri > Cypriniformes > Danionidae > Danio > Danio albolineatus. The sequence continues at coordinate 37,902 of CAIGQQ010020972.1, forward strand.
TTGTAACTGTAAATTTAAGTATTAAGTAACAATACTTAACTGCTGGTACTTTAGGGTTAGGATGTGGTTTATGCTGAGTTGTGTGTAGTTATAATGTACTGTTATTACAATAGTAAGTTCATGGAAATTGTTACAAGGACACCATAAAAATAAGTGTCATTTAAAGTAATACTGGTCGCAAACATTTAAAAGGCAAAATAAACAGCCTTGCTGAACAGTGTAATCATGTTTTGTTTAGTTTTTTTTTGTTAACTTCTGTAAGATGTGTAGACAGGCCACAAAGCTTTTCAACCGTAGTCTCTTTTATCCCTACAGAGTGCCAAAGAAATCCTGACTGATAGCAATATTCCCCATGGAAACTGTGTCATCTGCCTCTATGACTTTAAGGTTTGGTATTTTATTTGTTTATAGAAATATGCACTCAAGGTGTTCTGTGGCCTGTGCAATAATCTTTCATTGTTTCTGACCAAAGGAGGGTGAAGTGTTCACAAAGACCAGCTGTTATCACTATTTCCATTCTCACTGTCTGGGTCGCTATATCACCCACTCTGAAATGGAGCTGAAGGACCGTGAGAGGGAGCTGGAGGAGGATAAAACCAGAGACAGGACAGAAGAAGAGGTGACAAGCCCTCTTTTGTGTTCTTTATTATGCTTTCCATTCTTTGTCAACTTAAAAAAGAAAATACCACCTTTTTTCCTTTACAAAAACACATTGCATTTAAGCAGTTTTGTTTATTACATGATTATTATATTCTGGAGACGCTTAATTAAAGTAAAT
>CAIGQQ010020973.1:0-13192 GCA_903798035.1 Danio albolineatus
CATTGCAGAGTCTTTTAATCCTTTTGTTAACTGAAACAAAGTCCTCCTGTTCTTTGCATGCACAGGCAGCTGTTTTCTATGCACAAGAGTTGGCTTTCGGAGGTTAAAACTCAGGGAAAGTGATTTTAACAATAGCGACTAAGTTTTAACGACTAACAACTAAGTTTTTTTTTTAAACAATTCTGTTTGTTGGTGGAATTTGTAATCTAAAACTTCATTACCCATAATTATGTGCAGAAAATTCTACCAATCAGAAAATGTCAGTCTGCCAAGGATCCTAAGTTCAAGTACTATGAATGACATAATTGAGTCACTCTCAAAAAACTTGACTTTAACTGTCATTCGCAATGCTTCACCTGCAAAACCGTCCTATGTACGATTATTTTAATGGATACAATAGTTTGAGTTGACAATAAAAGGGTGTTTTGTTTAGTTGATTTGCAGTTGTTTATGACAGTGTAGTTCTTTGCTTCATTAAAGCCCTTAAATCTTGTGCTGCTTCCACCTGAGATGTTCATAATAATGACATCAGGTGCGTTCAAGTCACTTTTGTCAGTATACGATGACAGTACTCTTGATACAGTATATTACAAGAAAACACAGCAGAGTTTGTTAACTCTGCTTATTGAAAACAAAAAGTAAGGAATACACATCGGTTGTGTTTTCTCACTGACAACCCACAAGAGTTGACTGTGCATATAATAAGATGTATGATGGCAGGGGCGTTGCTAGATAAATACACTTTGGATATAAAGTAAATCGTATCTCAAAGCATTTACTGGGGCACTGGCGATTATTACTGGGGTACATGCTCCAGTAAATGCTTTGAGATACGATTTACTTTATATCCAATGTGTATTTATTAAGAGTGGTAATCCGTTATTCTCTATATGCAACCGAGCCAATGCTGGTGAAAGCAATGTAGTTTAATAAAAATTTTTTTTTAAAAAGGCCAGAGAAAAAAACATGCCCGCACAGCTCCTGCTTGATGCTGACGTGCTGCTCTACTCCTGGTGTACATTAAGTCCCGGTTGTGAAAAAAAAGCACATCTGTATTGATGGTATTTGTACTGCGAATTTCTTGGTTTTTCTTAAAATTGGTTTAGTATAATTTGCTATTTATTTTTATTAAATTTATTTATTCATTTATTTATTTATTTATTTATTCTTTTTTGGCTGTACTCACTACTAATATGTTGTTTGGTATTATATCCAACTCCTGGCTTTTTGTTCATCAGAGCTGTTCTTCACATCTGTATTTTTGAGCAAATATTATTTAAAAAAAAAAAAAAGTCCCGGTTGTGAACATGCACGGCAAAAAAATAGCCACGCTGCTCATGCATTATGAAACAACCTTTTACGTAGAGGTGACGGCAATCAGTGAGTTTTGCAACTCGACAAAACAAAGTTTAAATAATTTGTTGGTGATCTTATTTAGGCTGAGCATGCCTCCTGATTTTTATAAAGCAAAAAGGAGGGATGATGAGTCAGGGAGAAGACTAAATAAACCTAATTCTCTGCCATGAGTCGAGTCTATGACAACAGATAATTCTATAAAACATCATTTTTTTGTATTCTATAGAATTCTCTAGTATTTCTTAATATTCATGCAAAAGATTTCTTAGCGTAACTCCAATTGTGTCTTTAGATTGTTTTCCAGTTACATTTAGGATTAATTTGTTATTTATTTATAAAAAAATGTATAATAACAATAATACTGTTAGTTATTTATATATATATTTTGCTTTGTTTATTTATATACATTTTTTTTTTTGAGGGGGAGTTGTGCCCCAGTAGAGCTTTATGTCTAGCAATGCCCCTGTATGATGGTATGTATAATTCTCTATTATAGATCAGTGATTCCGCCATGTTTCTCACTGACATCCCCTCATCTCTGAGGTTAGAGAAACATTTTGAGTATCCCACCAGCAGTGATTTTGTGGTAGCGTTCATATGCATTCAACTTATCAATATGATTTATCTGACATGGCTTGAATGCACCATTGTTTCTGACCTTTATATACTTCTTTGCTTCAAATCAAAGTTTGTAATATAATGATTTTTTTGTAAGTGGTTTGGTTAAGCCATGATAAAGCTTGAAGCTTTAACAAAGTATTTTAAAAATCTTTCCAGGAACCAGCTCTGCTAAAAAAACAGCACTAATGCTCTTTATTTGTATCAATAACCATTATGTAACGTATACAAAAAAGGCTTTACACAAGCAGAAGCACCACACATATAATATTTTTCATGGGAGATGCAGCTTACAATTAACATGTTCCACACTTAAATCATTTTGTCCACAGAATAAATGGTTCATTATTAATTTACTAATGTACTGTATATCTGAGCTGGGTCATGCATATTTAACCTCTCCTAGCACAAACACTCTTCATATAATGTAAATGTTGCTCATTGAGTTGTGCTTGCTACATTCAGTATTTTATAATGTTATTTTAGTTATAAGTTAATAACAATGTTTATCTGTTTGTTTGCCAGTTACCTTCTTGAATGAATTTAATCTAACTGAATGTCTTTAAACAAAATGCTACCCTTTATCTTAAAGAAAGAGTTCGCCCCAAACTGAAAATTCTGTCATCATTTAATCATTCACTTGTCACATACAGTACCTGTTTACGTTTTTTTTTTTATTAATTATTAAAGGATGTTTATCTCTGTTCTGAGAACTTTTGATGTTGAAAAAACATCTCTTCAGATTAACAAAGTGACCTTTATTGACATTTTAGTACGTATCCAAGTTTTAGGAACACCAATTAACTTGACTTCTTATTGATCATTTGGTAACAGAAGTAGGTTATATGAAAGGCAAAGACCTCTAGATTACACTTATTTGACAAAAATAAAAAATATGATCATGCCTTTATTTGTAATTATTTAATCAGGGAAAAAGGTCAGACTTTGCTTAGACAAGAAAAGACAAAAGTCACCTAACAGAATTAATTTACAGTACAAAATATAAGGTCAGAAAAAAAAAATATATTTATATATATATTATGTATGACTCCCATGAGCTTGGACAACTGCATTCATGCAGTACATCTCTGCAATGACTCAAATAACTTATTAATAAAATCATCTGGAATGGCAATGAAAGCATTCTTGCAGGACTCCCAGAGTTCATCAAGATTCTTTGGATTCATCTTTAATGCCTCCTCCATCATTTTACCCCAGACATGCTCAATAATGTTCATGTCTTGTGACTGGGTTGGCCAATCCTGGAGAGCCTGGACCTTCTTCGCTTTCAGGAACTTTGATGTGGAGGCTGAAGTATGAGAAGGAGCGCTATCCTGCTGAAGAATTTGCCTTCTCCTGTGGTTTGTCCTATAATGGCCAGCACAAATGTTTTGATACCTCAGGCTGTTGATGTTCCCATCCACTCTGCAGATCTCTTGCACGCCCCATGCTGAATGTAACCCCAAACCATATTTTTTCCTTTACCAAACTTGACTGATTTCTGTGAGAATCTTGGGTTCATGCGGGTTCCAGTAGGTCTTCTGCAGTATTTGTGATGATTGAGATTCAGTTCAACAGATGATTCATCTTTTGCCGCTTTAGTTATTAACTTTATAACTTTATAATAGTTGTTTATTATTAACTTAAAGTTATTATTTGTTGCTCTTACAACTGGGATTGATGGTGAGACTTTTTGTCTGGAGTATAAAATGAAATATATAGAGAAAAAAGTGTGTAAAATAAAATAGCAAAGTAAATTTTGCACATTAATTTACAACACCAGCCAATCTCTTACTTTAAGCAAAAAAATTCCACAACTATTAAAATGTAAAACCATTAATAAAAGTCACTTTTTTTAATTCAAACTTTTCAATATCAATAGCTGTTGGTGGAAAGATCGATGTTTTATAAATGTCATTCAGAATAAATAGGGGTTGGAATTTTAATATTTGTTTACTTATGTTTAGAAGTTTAGTGGGGAAGAATACATTTTATACAGTATAGTGCAGTCATGGGGAACAAATTACCCAAACTATTCAGGGCAATAAAAGGCTTAAGGAGGTTTTAAAAAGCAGTCAAAAGATGGTTGTTTGATGATAATAGTCAGCTTGCATAGTGGGTGATGGTGTTTTTGTATAGTTTGTGACTATGTAAAAATGCTGGGTTCCACACAATCAATTTGTGTTGGGATAAGATGAAGGAATTAAAAAAAACGTATTAGTTTTTTCACATTTAAGTAGATTGAACTTAAAAACAATTAAGTTGTCGCCAAAAAAACTCAAGAATTGTGTTGTTTCAGCTTATTTTTAAAAAGTAATTAGAACAAACACCTTACGTATTTCTTTTGAGTGAGTACTGTTTGTTTTATACAGTTTATGAGTACCGCAATGGAAGTAAATCAAAGGTTTTATTGTGTTTTTTTTTATCCCTGGTTGTTTATTTCAAGATGAATGGGATACTTGTATTTAGTACAGTTTGTTTAAATCTGTTAAAATAAAAGTTAAATTCAATTCAAATTCAATTTAACAACAACAACAAATTTACAATTTTATTCAACAGTATAGTATTGTAATACTGAGTAGATTGTCATCAATTGATCAGTTTCATTTCCATTGTTTTTTGAGAAAAAAGCAACAATTCCGTAAAGATTATCAATGTCTTTTTTCAGGCTTAACTCTGCTCAAATAATTCTAGTTCAGCAACACTTTGAGTTCTTGTGAAATAAGCTTTCTGCAAATTCTGACTTTACAGAACTCGTTTCCCTTGCACGTGTTTCATAGTGTTTGAAATCACTGTCCCAACGTCCCAACGACATCAAGTATCAGCTTTTATTAGGTTTGTTTAGCGAAGGTGATTGAGAAAGAGATCGGCTGGAGGGTGATAAGTATAAATCCCAGGAAAAGACATTTAAGGTGATGTCCTCAAAGAGTCCCTCAGCCGCTCGGAAAACAAATGCTGTTACAAATGAGCCAGAAAAACAAATTAAAGGCCAGATATTGTGCATTTCACATTTAATAGGGTTTGTTATTGTGACTATGAAACAGTGGTGAACTACCCAACCGTGAACACCGGCTCTGCAGACATTTGTACAGGCAGACCACACAGCTGTTTTTGTAATGCTAATTTCACTTTCAATTTGTCCAGATTTATCATGCTTTGGAGTACATGTGCTGTAAACCTGCCTAGTGGCTTTAGCAGAGGTTTCTTTTGTATGCCTTACTAGAGATTTCTCCATAAAATGCATTTATTGAGACATTCAGTCCAGATTTATCATCTCAGGACATGCATATTTAAAATGTGTTTCCTCTTATCTAAGCTTCAAATATCATGTCCAATATATATAGGTAGGCATGAATTCACACAAACACACACACTAAATGAAATTTGATTAAAATGGCGGTTTTGTTGGCTGTTTAGGTCCTGAGTAAATGTCATATATTATAAGCAAAGAATTATGAAGTCGATTGACTTGATTATTATTCATGAAAGGTGTTGGTTTTAATGCAGTAACTGCCTCTTATTCAATACATTTAGCATATTCTGAAATTGTATAAGTGCAAATTTCATAGTTGTTGATTTTTTTTTAACAAACCAATTACATTTTAAACATAATGGCTTTTCTGGAACAGGTTTTTCAAATGCCATAGTTAATTTTCCTTTTTTACATACTGAGACTTATTACTATTTACTAATGACTTAAATCAATTGCTTTATTCAATTATTTGCTGTTGATTGCCTAAAAGTAAAATGAGATTAGATTTTAAAGAGGTTCATTGCATCTTATTTAATATGTAATGAAATGGAAAAGTACCAATTGGATTTTTGTTGCTACCAGGACATGAAAAGTGAAGTAAAGCGTAAAGTGTATTATTTTCTACATTTTTTTTACAAGCAAATTAAATTTATTCTGTTAGCCAGCATTCACTTATAGGGATTTACACCTTCCTAACTTTAAATAGGAACAGTTTTTGACCCCAGTGAGCTACAAACAAAAATATGAGGCATCATTGGAGAGAAGATATGGTCCATCTAAGAAGTTTCATGTATAAAGAGTTATAGATTATAAAGTAATGAGAAAGAAAAAATATACTGTGTTTAATATTTGTTTTTCCATGTGCAAACACATGAAATCAGTCATGTAATAACCTATAAAAATATGCCTTGATAGCTAAGTGTCTCATGGGTTTATATTTTAAATTTGATGAGTATAGCATGCAAAACTAGATTTCTACAATAGGTTTTCAGAGACTATATCATGTCCTTCTCTCCCTCACCGTCAGAGGCATTTTCTCAAAAATGACCTTCCCAAACTAAAACAGCAACAGTTGCTAAATAATTTGGTCTGTATTTACAGTTCATGTATTTTTAAAAAAAGACACTTTTGGCTTTACTATCAATCATCTAGAGATTATAATGTTCAAAGCTAAAAAAAAAAGTTATAGTTGCTTAAGTAAATATATACATATTTTGTATTATTTCATAATTAAATATTTGAAATTAGCCCTGGAGCAATTCAAAGTAATAGATCTAAAGCCTTTAATGGCAATATAGCGCAAAATTACATTTCTGGAATTATTTTTTATTTATGTGATGGTTTTTATTTATGTAATGGTTGTTTCTAAACAGGTTCCCAATGGGTACAGTTAGCTATTCCATCTTAATACATGATTTAGCCTACATTTTTGAAACCACAAAAACTTGCTTCAACATATTGTACACTTGACCAACACAATCTCAATGCAATTCAGCAACTTTTTTGTGAGTTGTATGAATTTGTATGATCTCATTCATAATTGTTTGTGATTTGCTCATAGCGGTGGGGTTTGTGTCCTGTCCCTCCTTTTCAAAATCAGATACGATCGTATTCACACAGATGGAATCACATGAATTTGTACAAATTAGCCATTTTTCTGGCAGTACATGAAATACTTATATTTTCTCATGAGATAAGACTGGTTTAACCACATTTTCTTGATAATTAAGTGCTACATGGCAGTATGATGCCAGCAAATTTTGTTCCTTTCCACAATAATCAATCCACAATTGTTGGCATTATACATATCATTAATTTTCCTTTGGCTTAATTCAGGGGTTGCCACGGTGGAATGAACTGACAACTATTCAAGCATGTGTTTTACACAGCAGATGTCCATTCAGCCACAACCCAGTACTGGGAAATACCCATACACTCTGACATTCACACTATGGGCAATTTTGTTTACCCAATTCACCTACACCACATGTCTTTGGTGTAGACATGTCGTAGATTATTAAAGACCCCCCCCCCACCCCCCACTGCACAACAGCTGCGCCTTTAGCAAACCTCTTAATTCCTGCAGCACAAGGACGTTATGATTGTTTATGAACGTCAAAAGTGGCTGAACTGTTCGGCGAAATATTCGACTGTGTCTCACCGCATATCAAACGACTAAAACCATATAACGATATAAAGAAATGTCCACTGTGCTGAACAAGAACACTTCTTAAACTGAACAACGCATCATCGATGATGTAAGCTTTACGATTTATTTTGTTTTATTTTTGCGTAAAGTTGTAGACATACAGATAGAGGGGTGGGTGGATGGTATATACAAAGACAAAAGCAAGCAAAGCTTTTAATATGACCTTCATTTGGCATAAGCCCCACAAAACCACCCCCACTCACCCCTGAAATCTGAGAGAAAAAAGGAAATCAAAAAAGCTGAAGGACGTCCTGTGGACAAAACATGGGTTGGAAATGTTTGAATTATTTCAATCATTCGCCTATTCATTCGCAGCAGATTAAATATGCCTTCTACCCTCAATAACATATTTGGAGAGAGAAAATAGCAGCAATGAAGGAGACGCAATGACTAGAGGAGAGATGTTGAGGCATTTCTCTAGAGACAGACGGAGAGATGGAGAAAAGGGTAGAGGGCAGAGAGGGAAAAAAACAGAGACTGTCTGAGAGAAAGAGAGAGAGAGAGAGGAATAGCTGGAGGATGTTCTATATAACTCATTGACCTCTCAACATCAGCAGCACAAACACACATGATTCCCTCCGAACAAGCACATATGATTGAGAGGTAGGCCTGTAGTAGGACAAGAGGTTAGATAGAACTCAAATGTCAACCAAAATCATTTGTTCCAGTTCCAGCAGCAGACAGATCACTCAGGCCCGTCCTTCATTATATCTGTTCCACCCTTGAGCAAGACACAGATCTTCACTTCTGCTTCTGGCAATTCACTATGATGGCTGGATCTCCCTCATGGGCTGTGTACATATGGACAAGTATGTGGATAGATTGGAAAAGTAAGAACCATAGAATTGCGTGTAGAGGTTGTGACCTGGGCTGGTTACAAAAGGCCTGCAGGTTTGAGCTTTGCGAGTTTCGATCCGTGAACTAATCACCGCTGAGCTCTTGAGTAAGACCTCAGGTTGCTCTGTGGAGACTGACAGGAGATGTGTTTACTTTTATTTATTTAGCAGATGCCTTTATGAAAAAAAAGTGACTTACAAATAAGGATGTTTGGGAACTGAATACTCAAAAAAAATGATGCTGTTTTTCAGGAAATTAACCAAATATTAGGAGAAATAGAATATGCTTTGGTGTCTTATTTTAAGTCTCATTTTAAAACCGCATGAATTTTTTGCTAGAATGTTGGTCACACTTTACAATAAGGTTTCATTGGTTAACGTATGGGGCGCCACAGTGGCGTAGTGGGTAGCACATTCACCTCACAGCAAGAAGGTCGCTTGTTCGAGCCTTGGCTGGGTCAGTTGGCATTTCTGTGTAGACTTTGCATGTTCTTCCTGTGGTTTAGTGGGTTTACTCCGGGTGCTCTGGTTTCCCCCACAAGTCCAAAGACATGTGGTACAGGTGAATTGGGTAGGCTAAATTGTCCGTAGTATATGAGTGTGAATGAGTGTGTATGGATGTTCGCTGGATGGTTGCAGCTGGAAGGGCATCCGTTGTGTAAAACATATGCTGTATAAGTTGGTGGTTCATTCCGCTGTGGTGACCCCAGATAAATAAAGGGACTAAGCTGAAAAGAAAATGAACGAATGGTTAATGTATTTACTAACATGAACTTGACACCTACTTGTACAGCATTTATTAATCATAGTTCAAGTAATGCATTAACATCCAAATTCATGCTTGTTAACAGTTAATTAACCGTGAGTTAACATGAACTAACAATAAATTACTTTATTTTCATTGGTTTACGTTAACTAACATGAAGAAATGCTGTAATAAATGTATTGTTCATTGTTTGTTCATCTTAGTTAACATATTAACTATTATCAACTAATACAACCATATTGTAAAGTGTTACCAGAATGTTTTTAACATGCTGAATTGTTAAATACTAATAGTAATACACTGTAGTGTGGTTGAACCATAGGAAAGAGAATTATATTATATATTATATATTATATTATATATATTATATATAGTGTGTATATATAAGTATTTAAAACATATTTAATGATATATTTTACAGCATTATGTAGTGTAACTATTATAAACTCATAATAACTGTAAAATGTAGCTAATTTAAACTAGTAAAATACTGTAGTATACTTACATTTTTACTACAGTAAACTGTGGTAGTTTAATATGCCCTTATTATATTATAAAACTTGCTACAGTTGGTGCCAATAGCCTGGTTAAGTGCACCGATATACAGTATAGCTCTATGGTGCTCACGGTGACCCAAGTTTGATTCCCGACTCGAGGTCCTTTGCCGACCCTTCTCCACTCTCCGCTCCCAACTATTTCCTGTCCGCTAACATGTTGCTAACATGTTTCTAACATGAACTTGCAAGTTTTCTTAGCAGTTTTAATTAACAGTTTGCTAAATGTTAGTCTAAATTCACATTTGGTTAGCATGCTACAAACCTAATCGTGTATTTTTTCACATGAATTTACATGTTAACAAATCAACAGATTGCTTTAATCAACAGGTTTATATTAGTAATTAACATAGATCATTTGTAAAGATGAATTATCATGTTGCTACAGTTACAGTAGCATGTCTTTAACACAATCACCCATGATGTTTCTAACATGAATTAACATGTTGCCAATACATATTTGAAAGCTTAGAAACCTTCACAAACCTGTTATTTTTGAATCAGTCATGTGAACAGAACCCAACCCCCACCCCCCCCCAAACCCCCCCACCCCCTCCCCGGTTTATTCCATCATTGTTTTAAAACCAATGTTAGAAATTACCCTTGAGGTATGACTTTAGCATATTTGACTGAAGTACAACTTCTCACATCACTGGGAAACATCCATACACATTCATTCACATAAATACTCTGTGAACAATTTTAGCTTCCCCAATTCACCTACACCACATGTCTTTGGACTTGTGGGGGAAACATGAACATGAACACAAGGAGAACATGCAAACTGCACACAGAAATGCCAACTGACCCAGCCGAGGCTCAAACCAACGACCTTCTTGCTGTGAGGAGACAGCGCTACCCACTGCGCCACTGCATCGCCATAACTGGGGAATATAAATCACAACACATTTCATATATTTCAGAGAAGATGCTACACACTCAGAACACACAACAAGACGTCACCGTTCAATTTTGTGTGGCTTAATTTTGACCCTTAAAGTGGCATTACCCATTGACTTGCATTCATAAAATAAGTAATCCACATATTGGAAGGCCCAAGAATTTAGAAATGAAATAAAAACTATTTAAACTTTTGAGTGAACTATACTTTTAAAAGTTAAATAAAAACACAAATATTTTGGTCAGAAATATTTTCTAAAATCATTTTATTAAATAATCTTTCATTTTTATACGGAACAAGAAAACAACCAGAACACAACTGATTGCATGATGATAGTTGTACTTCAAAAGACAGAAGCATCAGCCTGATAATGACAACGCTAACAGTGCTTTCCTTTTAGCATGCTTGAAAACGTCTTTCATGATTAACCTCATGTGATTGTAAATAAGAGGAAAAACAGATGCCTGAACAGATGAAAGCATTTAGCACAAAGAAAGACTGAGGAGAGAACCAGTGAAATAACATGCCTAATCATGCTTTTACTGAATGACACTTCAATCATGTTGTTTGTGAAGCCCATTTCCTTCATAAAAAACTGTGTATGTGATGAAAAGCGGCTCACAGTGGTGTATTTCAGCACCACGGACAGCGAACAGAGAACACATCAAAGAGGTTTAACACAAACATAACAGTCTGAATGATGTATGTTTTCCTAAAGAAAACCTGTTTGGAAACAACCATCATGTTTGAAGTTTATTTGTTTGGAAAGAAGCAGAATTAACTTCAATTACACACTTCACTTTAAAGTCCTGGTAAAAATAAAACTTTGCAACTCAGGCTCATTGCAAATACGTGTCTGAGCAAGTTTTTCAGTCATTCATTTCCCTTCGGCTTAATCCCTTTGATTCATCAGGGGTTGCCACAGCGGAATGACCCACCAACTTATCAAGCGTATTTTTTACACAGCAGATGCCCTTCCAACTGCAACCCAGTACTGGGAAACATCCATACCCACTCATATACACACATACACTACGGCCAACTTAGTTAATTCAATTCACCTATAGTGCATGTCTTTGGACTGTGGGGAAAACCAGAGCACCTGGAGGAAACCGATATCAACACTAGAAGAACGTGCAATCACCACACATAAATGCCAACTGTCCCAGCTGGGAACCAGTGACCTTCTTGTTCTGAGGTGACAGTGCTAACCACTGAGCCACCATGTCACTGACTAAGTTTTTACTAAATATAAAATACGTATCTCTAGGTATGTTTTGTTGCATGTTTCAGATGGCAAATCCACTAGATGGCGCTCTCCTTATGTTTCTGTCAATCTGAAATTTATTACTTAACTTTTACAGTTGTTACGATTCAATAAGTTGTCTAGGGAGATTAAACGTAACATTTAGAATATTATATTATTACTGAAGGGATTGGATGGAAGGAAACAAGGACACAGATGTAACAATTAAATTCATTTATTCCTCTATGAGGAAAGAATGATAAAGCCAACAAATGCATGTGTGCGCTATGTACAATGGAAAAATAAACAAACAAATCAAAATCTAATTACAGGGGAAAAGGAACTAGAGTAGCGCCAAATCAAAGAAATAAGCAAAACCAAAAAACACCTAAACTAGAACACAAGATCCCCTCTAAACTCACTAATAAAAATAAAAATGTGAAAAAGAAACCGAAATCTTCAGCGTATTCGACGCCAATAAAAATACACTCCCTAAAATAATAAATCAAAAATACAAGAAGAGGCGCTCACCCACTTACCTAGTGTATTCTGAACAATCTCAACTCTAAGGGGCAAAATGTATGTCGCGCGACCTATTAACCTATTCCTTTCCCCCCAGAAAGGACTGATACACTCTTAAATCCTTTTACAGATGTTCTGTAATGTACATGTTCTGTTTTTGAAAAAGTTCAGAAAAGCTCAGAAACACGGAGCCAATTTATCATACATAATCGAAAACCAAACACAGCACAAACCCACACACACAGAACGAACTGTCCAAGAAGGCGTGCCGGTGAGATTTAAAGTCCGCGGATCGAAGTCTGATTGGTCCACGAGGAAACGCCCTAATAAAGAGTGACAGGCTCGGGATCTAACCAGCAGGTACCTGGGAAGGCGAAAATAGCGGAACAAAAGATGATAGGGCGAGACAAAGAGCGAATGACAGACAAGGAGGGATAGAGAGAGAGAGAGTGAGCGCGAGGGGAGATATACAAAGAGGGAAAAAGCACAAAACAAATCCAAACTCCCACGAACCGTAACACAGTCATTACATTACATTTTGCTATTGACCTCGTCACAGCCATTAGAACCTTTTTGGTCTGAGACTTCCAGTATCATTCACTTTCATTGTTTTTTTAATTGTAAACAAACAGCTTGTTGTGCTGCTCATTGTTGCAAACTTGTATTGTTTCTGTTTAACGTAAAAATTACACTGGTGGTGCGGTGGCACAGTGGGTAGCGTTTTCGCCTCACAGCTAGAAGCTCACTGGTTCGAGCATCGGCTGGGTCATTTGGCATTTCTGTGTGGAGTTTGCATGTTCTCCCTGTGTTCGCGTTGGTTTCCTCTGGGTGCTCCGGTTTTCTCCACATGTCCAAAGACTGGACCTATCCTATGCTGGATAAGTTGGTGGTTCATTCCGCTGTGGCGACCCCTGATTAATAAAGTGACTGA
>CAIGQQ010020974.1:0-14940 GCA_903798035.1 Danio albolineatus
GTGGGTTTCCTCCGGGTGCTCCGGTTTCCCCCACAGTCCAAAGACATGCGGTACAGGTGAATTGGGTAAGCTAAATTGTCCATAGTGTATGTGTGTGAATGAGAATGTATGGATGTGTTTCCCAGAGATGGGTTGTGGCTGGAAGGGCATCCGCTGCGTAAAACAAATGCTGGATAAGTTGGCGGTTCAATCCACTGTGGCGACCCCGGATTAATAAAGGGACTAAGCCGAAAAGAAAATGAATGAATGAATAATTCTAATATTACAAAGATTAATAATAATAATAATAATAATAAGTAGTAGTAGTAATAATATGATAAAAATATTATTTCAATTCTCAGATAGTCTAGTTTAATGCATTATTTAAATTGAAAATAGTGACAGAGAGAGTTATAAAGTCAAATAGATTTTTAAAAAGTTAGCATTAGAAAATGTTTTGTCTTTTGCACTGCTTCATTTTTCTATGTATATACACACATACATGCATACCATGCACAGCAAAAATTCCAGTGTTAAATATACAGTGTGATTTTCTTTGGTGTTGAGTACATATTGATCCACGAGTGTGAAAGAGCGTATATTTAAGAGGGTTTTTTTTCATTGTGTAACTTTTAACCCAATATGCAGTGTATTTCCCACTAGTGATGGGAGGTCCAGTTTCTTTACTCAAACCGGTTCTTTCGGACAAACAGTGATCAAACCAGTATGTTTTACTTAAACTTGAACCACATCTCGTTGCATTTTAAAATGCAAAGAGTTGAATATAATGAAATTATTTCTTAAAAATGAATGAACATTTAATAAATTAAAAATATTTTCAACATATTTAATCACTGTCACACACACCAATTAATTATATATGAAAAATGGTAAAAAATTTACACTTTTAAGTGTTACACACTCCAGTTGGATGTAAGAATAAACTCTTACAGTGTTAAAATGAACTCTGTGAGTAATGTACAAATTTCACACTGTAGACAGTGTTATTTGAACTCCAAAACGGAGGGAGTCATATGTACACCCAAGGAGTGTTAAGTTAAACTCAAATTGAGTTAAATGTACACTGAGTTTTTTGCTGTGTGGTTGTCATAACACACACCAAGTTTGGTGTGAATACACCGATGTGTTACAGAGACATTTTCGCAACACCTACGTTAAATTTGTTCGCAAGTTAATTGAAAACAGATCAACTTGAATCCAAAACCTTTTTGTCAGCATGGTCTGTAGATCATGTGATTGAATTTTAGTGAAAATCGGAAAACGGCCTAGGACGAGTTCGCTCAAATAGGTTTTGCAAATAATTCAAAAAAGCGAAAATATTTTGATGATGGAAAATGACGTCCCAGGGTGCGTTTGAATCGGCTTTAGTCAACGAATCGGAGAATTTTGATTATAGCCCATTCGGTTCAAAAGTTATAACGATAAACATAAGTGAATATTTGGACAAGTGGTGGCGCTAGAGCAGGGGTGCCCAAACTTTTTCTCATAAAGGGCCAAAGATCAAACTTGATTCAGGTATGTGGGCCGAATATGTACATTCATTCATTCATTTTCTTTTCGGCTTAGTCCCTTTATTAATCCGGGGTCACCACAGCGGAATGAACCGCCAATTTATCCAGCATATGTTTTGCGCAGCAGATGCCCTTCCAGCCGCAACCCATCTCTGGGAAACATCCACACATTCTCATTCACACACATACACTACGGACAATTTGGCCTACCCAATTCACCTATACCACATGTCTTTGGACTTGTGGGGGAAACTGGAGGAAACCCGGAGGAAACCCACGCAACCACGGGGAGAACATGCAAACTCCACACAGAAACACCAACTGACCCAGCAGAGACTCGAACCAGCGACCTTCTTGCTGTGAAGAAAACAATGCAAAAAATATGATTTAAAAAAGCTCTTAAACTTTTAATTGTCATCATATTCTTTATCCTATATTAATTTCACGGCTCTCTGTAATACTTCATTCTGATTGGTCAATTGGATGTCCATTCATCTCGTACTTGTCAAGCTCTCAGTAACGCGTCTGCATCATTGCATGCACAGCGTCTGTACTTCACTGCATTTCCAGCCCGTCTCCTTGGCTTCCCATCATGAAGTGTGTTTGTTTTCAGTACGCCTGGATAGAGAAGCATCTGGGTCCTGAGTTTCTGGAGCAGATCATCCTGACCAGAGACAAGACCATCGTGACCGGAGACATCCTCATCGACGACAAGCCTGATATCCTGGGTTAGTTCACTTATTTGCACGCCACCTGCTATATGTGTGCTTATTTCTATATAGTATTTATTTCTCTTTTAACCCTTGTGTGCTGTTGGGTCGTTTTCATCCACTCTGTTGTGATTTGAGGGTTAATTTAGCCTCAATGTGTATTAAAGTAACATACATAAAGTGCATTAAGCAACATACATATTTAAACAAGAATACAGAAGAACATTTAAATAAGTGGAAAATAAAATAAACAATAAAAATAGAAAGGTTTTATGTATATATTAAAATATTATGATAAGAAAATACCAGTTTGCAACATTAATTGGCATAACGAGCTGTGAATGGCTACAAATGAATGGAGGTCTTTTGATTTAAAGGGACAGTACATGCAAAAATCAAAACTCCGTCATCAGTTTCTTTCTATATTGAGGAATTTTGGAAATCATGCTTTAAAATATTTTCAGAAAACAGAAGAATGAAGCTTTCTGTAAAGCAAAATAAATTATGAAATAAAAATAAAATACAATAAAAATAGTTTAAAATGAACTGAAATAAATAAAATACAAAAAAATCTGATCAAATAAAATCACATTAAATTAGGAAAATTTCTTAATTTTTCATATTATTTATTGCAATTTTATAATTTATATTATTATTATTTTTTATAATTTTAATAAGTTAAAAAAAGAGTTAAATAAAAATCTTAATACAAATTTTAAGAAAAATAATATATAAATTAAATTAAAATATTAAAAATGTATTCAATAAAAATTATTTATAGTAATGATTTAGAAATTAATCTATATAACCTATATAATATTTTTTTACTTAAATTAAAAATAAAACGAATGAAACAAATATTGGAATAAAATTTTTAAAAAAAATAAATACAAAATAAAAGAAAAAAATATATTACAAAACAAATAAATGGAATAAAATGATAAAAATTATATTAAACAAACTGAAATCAAACTAATCAAACACTATAAAAAAATGCTGGGTTATTTTAATCCAAATCTGAGTGCAATAGGGACTAACCCTATTTTTTAATTAAATTAATTGGGCCAAATTTAACCTAATGTTTGGGTTAGTCCATGTTTTACCCAATAATAACTTAATAATTTTCTCCTTCTTTTTCCATATTAATTATTTATTGCAATTTTGTTGTTTATATATTTTTTACAATTAAAATAATAAACAAATATTAATAAAAATATGAAATTTTAATATAAAAATTGGATTAAAAATAAAACTAGTCAAATAAATATTGGAGTAAAATGAAAAAATTAAATAAATACAAAATCAAATGAAAATATAATGCATGAAAATGTAAAAAGAAAATATAAATGAAATGAAATTGTTAAAAATATATTACAACAAATTTAAAAAAAAAATCAAACAAAAATCAAAAATAGGTTACAAAAATAAATAAAAATAGATATAAAAAGGTTGGGTTATTTCAACCCATTTCTGGGTATAATAGAGACTATAACCCTATTTTTAATATAAAGTAATTGGACCAAATTCAACACACTGTTGGGGTTAGCCCACATTTTACCCAATAATAACCCAATAAGTCTAAATAAAAGTGTAAAGTTAAATAACCCAGCATTTCTTAGAGTGAATGAAATGAAGGTTTCAGCAACACAAACAGCTTTAGAGCCTCCGAATATCTGCAGAAAACAATAATAAATAAGCTGCAGCAACATCTCACCTGTGCGTTTCTAATGCAGGTGTGGAGCCCAATCCGTCCTGGGAGCACGTGCTGTTCACCGCCTGCCACAACAAACACCAGGAGCTCAATCCGAAACAGAGACGCCTGCTGTCCTGGGCCGACGACTGGAGGAGCGTTCTGGCCAGCAAACGCACATGAAGCCTCCCGGAAACCACACTGCAGATTTCAGCTTCTGTGGGTAAAATGATTCTGGATCAGCCCTCGCGGTCAGCAGTTCGCCTTGAGTTATACAGGCGACGGTTTTAATGCAATCACTCTTTTAGCATTGTTTATTACTTCACCATGACACGAACTAAAGGCTTGAGTTTCCCAGAATCCATTGTTTACATCAAGCGTAAACTGCCTTTTACTGACAGGAACGGGAGAATATTTGCAGCGTTTCCGCACATACGCACATGCAAGACATAAGCATGCAATGGTTCACTGAAGTATGACACGACATAAATGCATATTTCAATGATTCTGAATGAGACGGAGCACATGTTTGTTTATGGTCAGAGCATGTGGAGTCTGTGATGTACTGTGATCAACACTAGAGGGCGCTCCGAGCACACCGGTTATTATCAGGAGGATGCAGATCTGCTTTTTTGTTTTGTTTTTTAATCAATCAGAGCCTCGTTACGCATTATCAGTTCATAATTCATGTTCGTTTGGAATTATTATTATGTTTAAATGCATGCACTGATAGATTTGGTTATGGTTTTGGCAATGCATAACCTTAAAGTAGCTGTTTTTTTCCCCCTTATTTAATCAAGCATGCATTAAATTAATCAAAAGTGATCAATTAAATAGCTCAGATACATGCTGTTTTTGTTTTTACTTTCTGTGCATTATACAAATTAAGATTTGAAATAAAAGCACCACAACTTTCATATAAAAGATTTATCAAATCTTCATATTAAAATGTATTCTGAAGGATTGCAGACAGGTAATAATGCTAACAGTTCAGTTAAAACAATTATATCTAAGCTGAATACAGCTATTTTAGTTGTAATATTTCATTATTTACTGTTTTTATTGCATTTTGATGCATTAAATACTAGTGGTGTTTTGGATCACAGATCCCCCGGTTCGGATCACGTTATGGGGGTTTTAGTCACGAATCGGACCACTTTTCTGATCAGCCAAAAAGGGAGGAGACTAATAGAATTTGCTTTCCATTTATTACAGAAACAGCACTGAAAGACACTTTTGGTTTTAACAAACAGAACTTAGAAGCTGTAATTTTATAAAAAATAAAATGAAGAAATAATCCGCTAAATAAAAATAAACTGTAAAATATTCAGTACTGCGAAACATTCACTGTTACTGTTGCTGATAATGTTGAATGTAGAAATCTAACATTATCATGTCCAACCCATATTTATTTAAGGCTAATTTACAATACATGATTCAGATCTTCACTCATAAACCTTCATGTTTCAGTGCTAGATGATCATTTTTGGAGAATTATTCAGTGGCATACTTTTTATGTCTGCTTGTCGCCACCTATTGGTTAAACAATGTAATTGCTGCCTAAAACTCTCATTTTTGAGCGTGGTTAATGCACATGATGGTGATTTTAATCTTTACCTTAAACATCAGTGGTTTTATCTAAACTATAAACTGTTCTCCCAGTACTATTGTGTTATTGACTGTTTGTAACTTCATAACTAACTCAAGACTAAAGACTGAATGTCTTGTTGTTTGCGTTTTTCAGAAACAGATCTGAACGCAGCGATTCGAAGGATTAATAAACATATGCAAATCACCATCATTTATAATTTATGTTGCGTATGTGTTGAGATCCCGATATTTTCAGTGATAAATCGTGCAGCTCACACTGAATGCATTAATTATTAAACAAGTAGTGGCAGAAAACACCTTTAATAACCTAAGAAACCCTGCACATCCCCAATAATCCACCACAACTTCTTCCATCATAATTATATTTCACAGAAATGCCTAAATGCTTTCATACATGTGATTTGAATGATGCGGGAGATGCTCTGCCATGCTTACAAATTTAGTAAAGTTTTAAAAATTATGTACTAATCCGTGGCTCACGTGTGTTCTGAACCATGGGTTGTGATCTATATGAATTACAGATCAACCGTGATCCACTACACCCCTGTTAAATACAGCAAAAGAGACTTCTTTAAACAGACTCTTTCAGAAATAACTGTACACACTGATGTGCTCAAACAACATTTTTATTATTCATGTGAAAAATGTGCTAAAATTAGCACTTTGAGCTTGAGAAAAACACATTACAAATAAAATTGATTATTATTATTATTATTATTATTATTATTAAAATAGTTGTGCTCATTGTGCTTAATTTTGTTAAATTCTTCTAAAGTTTTGTCCCATGTTGGTCTTGTTTTAAAAGAATTATAATAAAGAATAATATTACATCAAATTATTTTTATATTTATTATAAATGTTATTTGATATTATTACTTTTTTTCTGAAAACAAAAATGGGGAAAGAAATAATAAAACAGGATTAAAAATGTATTTGTTTACTTAACATTAACATTTTAAAATTACTCAGTTTAATTCATATTATTTTTATATTTATAATAAATTATTAAATTGTGTAAATTTAAAATTTCAATTTTAAATAAACAAATAGATTAACAATTTTATAATAAATATATGAAGAATTAGAATAAAATTTAGTAGTTTTAACATTTTGAATAAACAAAATTTGATTTTTAATCCTGATTTTTACTTTTGATTTTTCTTTCCTCGTTGGTTTTGTTTTCAGAAAAGAATTATAATAAATAATACTATTTAATTAAATTGATAATATTCTAAATAAAAATTCAAAGAACAATGGGAAGAAGGGGGCGGGGCTATTCAGATACTAGAGAGCATCTGATTGGTCAGAAGATTGGATGACAACCTAAAATATGAAGTGACATCAATAAAATCATCAAGCCATTTAGGCGGAAGTGACTAACTGCAAGCTTTATATCAGGTTTATATCTTCTAAACGCACATTCTGGAGCACATTAGATACGGATAGACTAACATGCTGATACTAACATCTAAAATCAAGCATTACAGACATGCTTATCCATTTATGAGAACAAACAGAGCGTGATTTGAGTATTGAGAGTGTTTAGAGTTCAGTGCTGTTGATGATCTGAGCGCCGGCGTCTGTGAACAGATAAAGGTCTGATTCATTCACTCGTTCTTCATTAAAGTCAACAGCAGATCATGAGATTGCAGAACTGCGCAACATCGTTTCTGAGCTCCAGAGAAACGGAGGAAAATTGGTTATCCTTTTATAAGCTGTAATCTTATATCGAAGCTTTATGACCTCAGTCAAAATCACTTGACATGCAGGAGTTTTAAACGTTCGTTGAATGAAAGTTGGGTTTTCCCTCTTGGGTTGTACGGATATTTAAACCTTCTTACACTGAGATCTATTTACTTAAAGCAAAATTATATAAGTAGTTTTTTTCAGTATTTGTTAAAATGCATATAAAATATTAGAACATAAAATAATATTATAATAATAAACTGATCCTCTTTTCCCTTTTAATTCGTATTGTGCCGTTGGTTTTGTTTTTAGAAAGGAATTAATAATATTAAATAACATAATAAATGTAGGAAAAATTAGAATAAAATGTAGTAGTTCTAACATTTTGAATAAACAAATAGATTTTTAATCCTAAAAAAATAATAATAAATAAATATATAAAAAAATTGATTTGTAATCCTGTATTCCTTTTGATTTTTCCTTTTCCATTAGTTTGGTTTTCAGAAAAGAAGTAATAATACTAAATAACACACATATATGATAAGTATATAAATAATACGTTTTTTTTATTTTAATAAATCTGAATGAAACATTTAAAATGCATTAATTAAACATATAGATTTTAATCCTGTATTCCAGTTTTATTTTTATGTCCCATGTTGGTCTTGTTTTAAAAGAATTATAATAAATAATATTATTAAATCAAATTATTTTTATATATATTATAAATGTTACTTAATATTATTACTTTTCTGAAAACAAAACAAATGGGCAAAGAAATAATTAAGCAGGATTAAAAAACTATTTGTTTTTATTTACATTAACATGTTAAAATTACTTCAAATTTTATTCAAATAGTTGTTATATTGTAAATTTTAATTAAATGAAGTACATTTAAAATGTCAAATTTAAATAAACAAATAAATTTTTGATCCTGTTTTCCCTTTTAATTTTTCGTTCCCCACTGGTCTTGTTTTGAGAAAATAATAATAATAATAATAAATATATAATAAATATTAAAATAATTTAAATTAAATTGAGTATTTAAAATGTTAAATACTTTCTCCATTGGTTTTGTTTTCAGAAAAGAAGTAATAATAATAAATAACACACATATATAATAAATATATAAAGAATTTTTTAAATAAATCTGAATGAATTTTCTTTTTTAATAAATTCCAGTTTTATTTTTTGTCCCATGTTGGTCTTGTTTTAAAAGAATTATAATAAATAATTATATTTTTATATTAATTATAAATGTTATTTAATATTATTACTTTTCTGAAAACAACAAATGGGGGAAGAAATAATAAAACAGGATTAAAAATCTATTTGTTTACTTAACATTAACGTTTTAAAATTACTCAATTTAATTCAGATAATTTTTATATTTATTATAAATTTTAATTGAGTAAATTTAAAATGTCAATTTTAAATAAACTAATAGATTTTTAATCCAGTTTTTTCTTTTAATTTTATAATAAATAAAGAATAAAATTTAGTAGTTTTAACATTTTAAATAAACAAAAATAATAGATTTTTAATCTAATTTTTCCTTTTGATTTTTCTTTTCTCTTTGGTTTTGTTTTCAGAAAAGAATAATAATAAATAATAACGATTTATTAAATTGATAATGTTCTAAAAATCCAAATAAATGTAGTCATTTTAAATGTTAAATAAACAAATAGATTATTTTCCCTTTTAATTTTCATTCCCCACTAGGAATTATAAAAAATAATAATAAATATTAAAATAATTTGAATTGAGTAATTAAAATTAAATAAATAGATTTCTAATCCTGTTTTCCCTAAAAAAATTCAAAAAATAATATGCATAATAAACACTATTATATAATATTCATAATAAACATAAAATTTTACTTTTATTTACTTTATTTTATTTTGTTTTGTTTTTTTTACAGTTTTTGCTGTATGTGCCATGTCTTTTAGACGTATATCTCGAAATATGAATGCATTCATAACAGCTAACACATAAAGACTGATGATCCACAAATGATGCATTGAATAAACACGAATGTGCTGAGAATTAACAGCTATGAACACCAGCGCTGTCACCAAAGCTTTGCGTTTTCATTATTATTTCATTATTCATTATTATTATTATTATTATTAATACGTTTATTTATTGTTATCTAAAACTTCACATTTGGATGAATTATTAAAGTAAAACGATAAATCACAGACTTTTACAGATATCCTGCAGGTTTATTTAGAAATGATTCAAAAGTAAAAATAAACAAATAATTGATTACAGTTTAACTAAGAAGATTATATGAATATTCTAGCGACGGTTTAGACCAGGGGTGTCCAAAGTTTTTGGGCCGAGGGCCAGATGCAAAAAACAAAACGTGGTCGTGGGCCAAATTGCACAGGCATTAGGTATTATTAGGGAATTATCTTCTACATTTTTAAATCATAATATTTATTTTCCTCACCATAAACTCTGTTAATGTGAACAGTGATGTTGTGCTTTCGATTTCAGAATTGATGCCAAGGCAGGAGTGAGTTGTGTATTAGATATACGCAGCAAATGTGTGTGTGTGTGTGTGTGTGTGTGTGTGTGTGGAGCCAAAAAGACTCCTTTTTGAATGCTGTTTCATCAGGGGAAATTTGGATGAATCCAAACTCTTGTAAAACTCAGACATTTCCTGCACTCACTGTTGATTTCCTTTTTCTTGGTTGTGCCATGGCTCGCCAAAACGTCGTTATCAATTATGTTTCCCTCAGTTTGGTCGGTTCGTTTTGTCATAACAGAAAATGCTGCCTAATTGAAGGCACGTGATAGCGACACCCAGTGGTCATTTATTGAATTACATTTATTTTCGTACAGCGGCCAGATTCTATTAATATTTATAAAAAGCCTCGCGGGCCGCCATTAAACTGATTGCAGGCCGCAGATGGCCCGCGGGCCGTAGTTTGGACACCCCTGGTTTAGACATTGTGTGGTCGAATGTTTGAGAATGACGTGCTTTTGTGTTAAATGATGACTATTATGCACTCGACCGCTTCATCTTTTCACAATTGACTGATTTAGTTGTATTACTGTGTCGTTTTCAAATGTGTTTTTGGGAGAAATGATGCAGATGTGCTCACAAAACGTGTCATAAATGTGTAAAGTTTCCTCCTGATCCTGGAGCTCTTCAGTCTGACGGATTCACAGCTTTGGAGGATGATGCATATAGTCACTGATGATTTAATAAAGAACAAAGTGAAACTAAGAGCTTGTGTGTGTGTGTGTGTGTGTTAGAAACATCATTAAAGGGCACCTATTATGCAAACACCACTCCTATAAGGGGTTTAAACCCAGGTGTGTGTCTGTCAGCAGTGTGTGAATATCTCTAATGCTCAACATGAGTTAATGGTGTTTGTTCTAATCAGACTTGATGCAGAAACACTTTGATTGACATTCTCCCTTTGTACGTGTCATCAGAGGGGGAAAGCCCCGTCCACTAGTGCCCGTCCCTCCCTCATTAGCATCAACAGCAGCCCTGAGTGAGAAGCAGCCGTCTGTCCGTTAGCAGCGCTGTTTTATCAGACTGAATATAGTGTGTGTGTGTGAGTGATTGTGTATGGATGTTTCCCGGAGATGGGTTGCAGCTTGAAGGGCATGAACAAATGCTGGATGAGTTGGCGGTTCATTCCGCTGTGGCGACCCCAGATTAATAAAGGGACTAAGCCGAAAATGAATGAATGAATTAAAAAAGGGACATTTTGTGGCTTTAATATGCTGTTATATCCATAAATTAGCGTTTTTTTCTGTATATTGTGATTCATATTTTAACTTTCCTTATTTATTTCTGCTTCTGAATGTCATTATGAGATCTTGATCATTCTTCTGACAAATTTTACCCTTAAAAAGTGTGAAAAAGTGACTTTTATGAACATTTATAATAGTCTGCAGTGCTGTATTGTCTGTGATGGTGTTGTATATACGCTACATAAACCTTGTAATGAACTGCAGCACATGTTCTGTTATTTTATTCCTCTACATATTACTTCTTATACGTTATATTATTTACTAAATGTCAATAAAAGTCACTTTGTTAAACTGTAGAGTTGAATTTTCAACATCAGATGTCAGCAGAGCAGAGCTCAACATCCTATATGCAATTCACAACCATAAATAAACTCAAAATCTCATCACTAAATATGGAAAGTGTTAAATAGGGTCTATATTCCTCATCAGCAGTAGGTGGCACTGCATCCAAACACACATTTAAACTGAGACCAGCAACATCTATCAGCAGATCAGAGCTGGATGAAACACTTACAGGAGTGCAAATGCATTCATTTTCTCCATACTTAGATGGGCGTCACGGTGGCACAGTGGGTAGCACAATCACCCCAGAGCAAGAATTATTTATTATTTTATTTATATATTTTTTTGTGTGTTTTACTTATTTACCATTTTATTTATTTACTATTTTATTTATTTATTTATTTTGATGTAGCAGTATAAATAACAGTAAATTATTTAAAATGTAGTTAAATTTTGCGAATTTTATTTTTTAAACAGCTTAAATAGTTTATTTAATTAATTAATTTATTGTTTATATTTATTTAGATGTAGTAGTATAAACAGTGCATTATTATAAAAACGTAGTAATTATTTTTTCAATTTTATTTGTTGTATAAAACAGCTTAAATAGTTTTATTTATTTATATGTAGCAGTAACAGTAAATTGTTTCAAAATAGATGTTACATTCCTCTCTGCTGTTCGGTTTCTCTCTTATTTTTATGTTATACATATACTAAAACATTAACATCAAAAAGCACCAATAATAATATAACATTTGTGTACATGTTTAATTCAGTTTTTCTATGGATTTATTTATATTAATTTTAGTCCCACACACAACCTTGAGTTCATACTAATGCCTGAATTTATTTATTTATTATTTTTTCTTTTTTTATGTTATTTATTATATTTTATTTATATTTGTTTATTTATTTTTCTTTTTTATGTTATTTACTATTTTATTATATTTTATTTATATTTATTTATTTATTTATGTATTTATTTATTTTGTTTTATTTTTCTGTACTATTTTAATTTATTTATTTTATTTTTATTTTATTTTATTTTATTTATATGTAGCAGTAACAGTAAATTATTTCAAAATAGATGTTACATTCCTCTCTGCTGTTCGGTTTCTCTCTTGTTTTTATGTTATACATTAACTAAAATATTAATTTCAGTGAGCAAAATTAATGTTACATTTGTGTACATTTTTAATTTAGTTTAATTATGGATTTATTAATATTAATTCTAGTCCCACACATAACCTTGTGTTCATGGTAAATGCCTGAATTTATTTATTTATTTATTTATGTTATTTACTATTTTATTATATTTTGTTTTATTTATTATTTTTATTCATTTATTTATTTTATTTAGTTTTATTTTATTTAGTTTACTATTTTTATTTATTTATTTTATTTTTACTTTTTAATGTAATTTTATTTTATTTTATTTACTATTTTTATTTATTAATTTATTTCATTTTTACTTTTTAATTTAATTTAATTTAATTTAATTTATGTATATATTATTTCATTTTATTTTATTTATGTTCTACATATACAAAAATATTAATATCAATAGTAATTAATAATGTAACATTTGTGTACATTTTTAATTTAGTTTATTTATGGATTTATTTGTATTAATTCCAGTCCCACACATAACCTTGAGTTCATGCTAAATGCCTGAATTTATTTATTTATTTATTTATTTATTTATTTATGTTATTTACTATTTTATTATATTTTGTTTTATTTATTATTTTTATTTATTTATTTATTTTATTTATTTTTATTTTATTTACTATTTTTATTTATTTATTTTATTTTTACTTTTTAATTTAATTTAATTTACTATTTTTATTTATTAATTTATTTCATTTTTACTTTTTAATTTAATTTAATTTAATTTAATTTATGTATATATTATTTTATTTTATTTATGTTCTACATATACTAAAATATTAATATCAATAGACAAAATTAATAATGTAACATTTGTGTACATTTTTAATGTAGTTTATTTATAGATTTATTTATATTAATTCCAGTCCCACACATAACCTTGTGTTCATGCTAAATGTGATGCTTGAGTTTAACCTCGTCTCAGATCTACGGCTATTTTTATTGATGATGTTGTTGTTGTTTTATTGGAATTTGCCATTTCAGAAACTCAACAGGGCAAATTCTAGACATTCACACGGCTGTAAATAAACTAAAGCCTTCAGCCAAAAGAAGTCACATTATACTGCACATACATAACAGCAACAATACCGCCTCTGTACCCTCCTAAATGTCCTATTATTTACTGCAGCTGCATTGATGATGTACATTTGATGGGATGACAATTATATATATACCGGCGGTCATTTGCTTCTCTTCTGAACATGTGATTACAGGGGTTATCAGTTTAAAAGTTCAACGTAAAGCTCTATAAAACAATGAATATATTAAATAACTATGTCTAAATTAAGAGGATTAAATCAGATTAATTATTTTTGAAGTTTATAAATGAAAAAACAAACAAAATAAATGAAAATAAAATGCATTTCTGCTTTTGTCAAGAGAATATATAACTAATATTAATTTAAATGCATTTTACTGAAGCCAAAGTCAATGCTAATGGCTTATTACCTTAAAATAGAGTGTGACCAGCTTTTATAATGTGTGAAATAACATTAATAATTGTGTACAAGATCATGTGCATCAAGAAAATGAGTATGAGGCTCTAGCAATAATGAATGAGCATTAAATAAAACAGCTCTCCTCCTCCAGAACTGGGCCAGAAATACCAGCATCTCATTCTGGATCTGTTTCCGAACAGCTAAAGACAGAAACACCAGCAATTACTGACTGCAGAGTCGGCCAGAGAGAGAAGCAGAAAAGCGTGTGCGGCGTTATGAAATGAAGGAATCTGCGTAAGACTTTTCTGGCAAACACTTCACTGGACCGTCCTGCTCCTTAATGCTCTTCTGTCTCGCTGACAAACCACAGCTATATTCACTGACGAAAACGTGTATATATATATTCATCCACTCGTTTTAATTTCAGTTTAGTCACTTTATTAATCCAGGGTCGCCACAGTGGAATGAACCGCCAACTTATCCAGCATTTGTTTTACGCAGCGGATGGCGTTCCAGCCGTAATCAATCACTGGGAAACACCCATACACACTCATTCACACACATACACTACAGGCAATTCAGCTTACCTAATTCCCCATAGCGCATGTGTTTGGACTGTGGGGGAAACCGCACCCGGAGGAAACCCACGCAACCACGGGGAGAACATGCAAACTCTACACAGAAACACCAACTGACCCAGCCGAGGCTCAAACCAGCGACCTTCTTGCTGTGAGGCGATATATATAATAATAATAATCATAATAATTCACTGTGTAAAACATATGCTGGACAAGTTGGTGGTTCATTCCGCTGGGGCGACCCTTGATAAATAAAGGGACTAAGCATTAGCAAAATGAATGAATGAAAATAGATTTATTTATTATTTTATTTATTATTTATTTGTTTATTATTTATTTTGATGTAGCAGTATAAATAACAGTAAATTACTTAAAATTTTGTTACATTTTGTGAATTTTATTTAGTATAATAAACTTAAATAACTTAACTATTAAATAACTTAAATAGTTTTATTTATTTATATTTATATTTATTTAGATGTAGAA
>CAIGQQ010020976.1:0-10828 GCA_903798035.1 Danio albolineatus
TTGGCTATTGTAGCCAAGGTGCTGAAGTATTGTTAGTGAGCATGCATGTGAAACAGGCACTCCAGAGTGGACAGTGGAACAGATACTTCACAGATGTGGTCAGGGCTGTTATTTTCCTCTTGCGCATTACAAAAAAAAAATGTTCAATCACAAAACTTAACAGTGGTACAAAAGCATTTTTGTCAACAGAAACAAAATCACGCATCTTATTTTAACTTAAAGAGCACCTATGATAAAAGTAATCTTTTGGAAGCTGTTTGAACAGAATTGTGTCCAGGTATAGTATGTCTACAGTTATATTGGGGTGATATAAAGACAATAAGTCTCTTTTTTTGATGTCCTGACGTTAAAAGAGGATCCAAATCTCTTCCATTGCCAACATGACCTACGTCATGTTGCCAACTGCAGCATGACGTAGAAGTGCGGTTT
Source organism: Danio albolineatus (assembly GCA_903798035.1). Taxonomy (NCBI): domain Eukaryota; kingdom Metazoa; phylum Chordata; class Actinopteri; order Cypriniformes; family Danionidae; genus Danio; species Danio albolineatus. The sequence continues at coordinate 430 of CAIGQQ010020976.1, forward strand.
CCCTGTTTTTGTTGTAGTGTGCTCTGTAAAAAAAATCCATAACTTTCAAAATTATGGATTGTAAAAAAAAAAAGTTAAATAATGGTCGCTAAATTACAGAAATTTACAGTAAAATAACGGATATTAAATTACAGCAATTTCCTTAAATTTGCATTTCTGGTAAATTTCTGTAATTTAATATCCATTTTTTTACGGTAAATTTCTGAAATTTAATATCTATTATTTTCTGGTAAGTTCCTGTAATTTAACGGCCGATATTTTACAGGTTTTTTGGCACCCTATCTGCCGGAAATAAATCGTAAAATTATGATTTTTTTTTGGTGTAGGGTCTGCCTGCAGACTGCAAGACAGGAACATAACATAAAGGGGCAAAACTTGTAGTATGTTAGAGGCATAACTTGAAGTTATGGAGACCCACATGTCAAAACTATGTTGTCTGAAAGATGGTGCTGTACATTAGTTATGAATGTCTACACCTACTCCACATCTAAACCTAACCATCACAGTTATTAATATCTATACCACAACCCTAAAGCCAACCATCATTGTTATTAACAGCTACACCTTCCCTAACTCTAAACCCAACCATCACAGTTTTTTAATGTCTACACTTTCGCCAACCCTAAGTCCAACCATCACAGATATTAACGTACAGCCGTGAGTAAACGTGCTTGCCATTGTACTGTTATTTGCAACCACAGGGGATGATGCCGAGTAGGCTACAGTCATGACAAAACGAATGAAAAAGTCAGCAAGTTGCAAAGTCAGCAAGTTGCATGGTGGAGTTGCTAAATAAATGAACATGATAATATATCAAATGAATTGGCTGTGGATAAATTTGGAGAGAACTCACGAAAACATCTGATGAAAATGTTCTCTGTTAAGTATTTCTGACGTCTTGCCAACAACATCTTGTTGTGACATCTTGCATGGTTCAATGGGATCTCAATAACTGCAAGTTACGCTTCTCTAACTTATTACAAGTTACGCCTCTTCATGTCACGCCCCGTCTTGCAGTCCGCAGACAGATACAACTAGTAATGCGCCATAGTATAGCATATAATCATATCAGTAAGACAAGATGTGGGCAAAGCAACTGGAATTAAAAGATCTGTTCATTTCACTGTGATCATCATCAAATGTGATCAAGAATGAGTTTTACAAATTTAAAACATTTTCAAACAGTGCATGTTTGTAATGAATTACAGCGATTTTACAGTCTTTATCACCACAACCACATGTCAGTACAATTCTGAAAGAAGTTAATTCAATCTCGATTTGTTGATGTAAAATCAGGTTTATTTTGTACATTAACATAAGGGATATCCATACAGCAATGTACATTACATGTATCCTGTCACATTTGCTGTGCAAAAACAGTGCTCACAGTGCTTGGGGTTTAAACCTGCGTGTGATGCAATGAGTGTGAGCAAAGCCTTTGTGTGTGCAATGACTTTGTGACAACATTGTGTGTGACTCATTGTTGCAACTCCACAACAAATAATCATTGGGAAAGTTCTTACTGTAGTATTTCTCACAAACGTTACATGAGATCTGCTTCCTTCATGTCTGTCACTGTGCTGTTTATCTGACACAGCTTAGGCAGAGATTGAGGCACACTCTGACAGGCATGTGGGAATGGTGGGCTGGGTGAACTACCGTTAAAGGCACAAGCAACAAAAAGCTGTATAGTGTTTAGAGCAGAAAATTCCAATATTTGCTAAAACTTTACAGACACATTCTGGAGACACAAATGACTTAAATCTTGAAAAGGGTTAAAATGGGTGCCCTTTAAGCATTAAGGGATGGTTTCAGTAAACAGCTAAAGGCACTTTGAGAGTCAAAAAAATATATAAAGGCAAAACATTTAAAAAAAGAGCCATGACTCTTGATGACACATTGAGATCTTCAAAATTCCATCAAATGATTATTCCTGTGTGAGAAATGTTTTAGGTTATGGACACACAACAACTTATAATGATTTCATAGTTAATACAAGTACTTACACATCAAAACTTTTTTTTCCTTCTTTTTCTTTTTTTACAACAATTGGAAACAAAACATAAAAATAGCATTGTGTTTAATAAACTATTACATTAGGAGAGCATGCATATTATTATTAACTCATTATTTCAACTAAAAAAGAATATTTTTGTGATTGTAGCACTCAATCACACTTTGATCTAAAAACACTTTTACAGTTTTATGCTCTAAATTAAATAAATGTTTTAGCTTTCTAATTATGTAACTATAGAATTGAATGCATTTATCTTTTGAGCAATATGGATCACCATATAGATACTTTTCAGTTTTCTAGGTAACATACCAGTGTCTGTTTAAAAACAGCTGTTACAATATGACAATGTTGTATTATGGTCCTAAGATTGTTTTACATTTTGAGCAATTACTGAATGAGCATTTTATTGCATTTAATAATATAATTTATATTAATTTCTGTTATTACATTATGAATTGCTCAAAACCCCCTTTAATGTTCTACTGAAGAAAAAGTAATCTATTCTTGGTCTAAGGGTGAGTAAATTAACAGCAAATGCAAATTTTCATGATGAATAATAGCTTTAAAATCTCTGGTTTAATGAGTGTTTAGTGTGGAATTGTGTGGTTGCCATTGAGGATCATGGTACCACCTGCAATGGCAATAAACCTGCACCAGTCTTCACTGTCGAATGAACAGAGCTGGTTATTAGAAGTGACATGATTAATTAAACCGACATAAATTAAAACATTACGAATCCATCAGATGAAAGCGATGGCATGTAATTAACCGCAGAAGTTAAACTGCATACTGGTTAGAGTGTAGTCAGTTGGCAGGGAAACATGTATAATATTGTATTGGAAAGGCAGATCCTCTGCTCTGGAACTGTCCAACACTTTCTGCTCTCTAAAGACTGAATTACCATCTCAAATAGGAGCAGCAGAAAGAACCTTGACTGTTGCATTATTATCTCTAAAATAAAACCCTTAATCCTCATCATTGGAGAATTAGTCTAGTTATAAAATAAAGAGCATCTTTTCCACTAAGCAGAGATATGTTACTTGACAGTTTCACATTCTGAATGGCTCTTAGTTAAAAATCTTACGTTTGGTTTCAACTCATTTACCCGCTCCAGTTGTGTTTATTTCACCTCAGTGCAAACGTATTCACTGCAGAGTACATTTAAATACAATGAGGCACCAAATAGCATTCTGGTTTTTTTACACATGCTAGACTTGGAAAGATACGTTGCCCAGTATACACACCAATTTAACCAAATTGATTTAAGGGGCAATATCTTTTAAAAGCACAACTGTTAGAGAGCCAACTTCAGATGAAGTGGCATCAACTATACTAACATTTCAGGTAATTATTCAATATAATATACAATAACAACAATAACAAATAATTGTTGGCAAAAATATTCACTGTTACAAAGACATGACTGAATACTGCATTTCTGAGGTTTAGTGGAAAAGTAAACCTCAGATTTTATTTGATGTTATTTTATTGGTAAAATATACTTCATACTTTTAAGTGATCATAGTTGACTGTACATTCATTTTCTTGTCGGCTTAGTCCCTTTATTAATCTGGGGTCGCCACAGCGGAATGAATCGCCAACTTATCCAGGATTTGTTTTACGCAGCAGATGCCCTTCCAGCCGCAACGTATTTCTGGGAAACATCCATACATTCTCATTCACACTCATACACTACGGACAATTTAGCTTACCCAATTCACCTGTACCGCATATCTTTGGACTGTGGGGGAAACCGGAGCACTCGGAGGAAACCCACGCAACCACGGGGAGAACATGCAAACTCCACACAGAAATGCCAACTGACCCAGCTGAGGCTCGAACCAGCAACCTTCTTGCTGTGAGGCGAATGTGCTACTCACTACACTACCGTGGCGCCCAAATCACAGAAATATTAAGCAGTACAACTGATATCAGCATTGATAATAATGAGAAATGTTCCTTTAGCAACAAGACAATAATAGGTTTTAGAATGATTTCTAAGAATCATTAGAGACGACTACTGGCACATATTTATAAAACGTACTGTAGTGATTAAAAAATGTATAACATTATTACTATTTTGACATTATTTTGTGATCATTGTTTGATTTTGGCCAAAGCTTTTCACCAAAAAAAACTGTACGACATTGTCACACTGCTGAGAACTAGTTTTTAAAAACATTTTTAGACAGCAAACACTCTTAACCGGTTTTCACATCATGAAACAAATCAGTCCTCCACAAATAAACTAGGATATTGCTTTGTAGGTGTTCAAATGCAAAAGAACGTCCTGTTTCAACAGAGTATATTAAAGAAGGGCCGTGAACGTCCCTCCCCATCTCTCTAAGGATTTTCTTTTTAATCCGTTTCTCTTTTGTAAATGGACTGATGAAGTGGAGTCCCTGCACCTGCCAGTGTGTCATGACTGACTGGTCATGTGTCACAGTTTGCGCCAGCTCAAACACACTCACCCAGCAGCATATCTCTAATAGCAACCAGCTGTCTGCTCTGTGCAAAGAGAAATATTGACAGAAGTGTCTGCTGGAAAAGTATGCCCGTCTTATTATCTGCCCGTTGGCAGGAGCTGAAGAGTCTTGTGGCTCGAGGAAAGCTTCATTGCCCATATTTGTTGAGCTAACAAATCTGGAAGCTCAGTTAGTGCAGGATTCAGTGGAGCCACTATTGTCTGTCATATTTCTGTGGCTAGCGCTGATAGCATACAGCTAAGCTGGCTAGGGAGCAGAGGAGAGATTGGATCACAACAGAAAGCCAAGTCGCTTCGCAAACCTGGATCCCCCTGGCATAAAATGCCCGACGAATAGTCCAGTTTGTGTTTATTTGTTTGCATTTAATCATTGGAATGAAAGCTCCGCAGGAGACGTGACTGAAATACCAAGAAAGCGGCCACACTTGAGCCTAGCCCAATGCCTCCGTACCTTTTGATTTGGGTTCGAGGCTGTTAGTGCTTGCCAAATTTAGCCCCGCGGCCGGGTTGTTTGGTTGCTAAATGAATGCACGAGCATGTGCCGTCTTCGCTGCGGCAGGAGCGTGATGTGGAGTGCGCTGTTCTGACATCGAGCACGAGTCTACCTGTTATTTTCACTATATTAATATTCAGCACAGCTTGTTGCTCTAGTGCAGGCAGCCAGTCAGAATGACAATGTAATTGGGGAAATATGAGGATTTGGGAAAGCGGCTAGAACAAAGTCATTCTGAGCTGACAACTTTGAGGAAGATCAAGGTGTGCTTCCTTGTTTTAGCAAGTTTCGAAAAAAACAATAGCACATTTAGACTTTCCATTTTATATCAGTTTAGTGAGAATTACAGGGCTCGCCTGACTAAACATCTTAGACAAGAAGGTGTTTTGTCACAGCTGTTTGAGAAGCTGATCTGAACCTCTTGACAAGACAAACAAATATCAAAACCGGGTTTTGTGGCATTCGTGACAGGCACGTTTGTGTGAGACGACAAATGACAGCACACTGTTTCTCTGCGTCTCCAAGCGAGACTGTGATTGTGCATAACAATGTGCAGGAAAAAGGAACAGTAATAAAGAGGTGAGTTAAGATGAAAGAGAGAGACCGTTCGTTTAATGTCAACTGAAGGAGAGGCAGACGTATGGATGATTGAATTCTGCCATTACTGCATCTGGTCATGCTTGATTTCAAATAATGACAGCAGGTGCTTGGATATCAGCAGGATATATCTGCTGTTTGCAGTCTGTCAGTTGACGGAGGTGGAAGACAGTGACGAGAGCCAAACCTGGGTGACAGGCTACTGTCTGCGGTCAAGCCATTTACACGTGACACTCAGGGTAATGACATGTGAGAGAATATGCTCAAGGGGCTATAAGACAAACAAAAAAAAGTATTTTTAAATGTGCTTTTGGTGGCATGATTCATTCATTCATTCATTTTCTTTTCGGCTTAGTCCCTTTATTAATCCGGGGTCTTCACAGTGGAATGAACCACCAACTCATCCAGCATTTGTTTTACGCAGATGATGCCCTTCCAGCCGCAACCCATCTCTGGAAAATGGTGGCATGATATTACTGTACAATATATTGCTTCTTTTCTTGGTCAAAAATAATCAGATGCAGTTTGTTGCTGAATGCTTCTGAAAAAAATAAAAGCTCTTTATTCTTTTTACTTTTTTATGCTTTTTTATTAGCTTTTTAACCCTGGGGTGATTGTATAAGTTAAAGACACAGCAATCAATTGCAGCCATTTATTTATTTAATACTTACTTACATTTGCATCAATGTATTTAAAGTGGATTAGATCAAATGACCTTAAAATGAATAACACAAATTCAACAATGATTAATCTCTGTAAGCAAGTTATGAGAAGTAAAGTAAGTTATGGGAACTAGACTGTAGAACTTAAGTTATGTTTATAACTAAAGTGAAGTTACAGTAGTTACAAAAATTAAGTTGTGAAGTTACATAATAACAAAAGAGTTCTTAATGAGAAAAAAATCCTTATTGAGAACAAGAATATTTAAGTTGTAGTCACTAGAAAATTTAAGCTGCAATAACTACAAAAATTAGATGGTAATAACTAGAAATGTAATTTGTGATAACTAGAGAATTTAAGTTGCAGCAACTAGACAATTTAAGTCAGGCAACTAGATACTTAAGTCAGAATTATTAGCCCCTCTGTATTATTAGCCCCTTTGTTTATTTTTTCCCCCAAATTCTGTTTAACGGAGAGAAGATTTTTCAACATATTTCTAAACATAATAGTTTAAAAAATACATTTCTAATAACTGAATTATTTTATCTTTGCCAAGACTACAGTAAATAATATTTTATTTACTGGATTTTTTCAAGACACTTCTGTACAGCTTAGAATGACATTTAAAGGCTTAACTAGGTTAATTAGGTTAATTAGGCAGGTTAGGGTAATAAGGCAAGTGAGTGTATAATGATGGTTTGTTCTGTAAAATATTGGAAAAAAAAAACCTTAAAGAGGCTAATAATTTTGACCTTAAAATGCATTTTTAAATTCTTATGCATTTTTTGTCCTTGCTCTGTTAAACATAATTCGGGAAATATTTAAAAAAGAAAAAAAAATTAAAAGGGGGGCTAATAATTCTGACTTCCACTGTATATAAGTTAATAATAAAAATAAATAAGTTGCAGTAACTTAAAAAAAGGATTTGCAGCAACTAGAAAAATTACGTTGCAGTAACTAGGAAATTTAAGTTGCAGTAACAACAAAAAAGTCAAAAGTATAAAATATATTTAAAATACTAATTATCATCTTGTGTTTGTTTGTTTGTTTGTTTTCAGTTTAAGCAATTAAAAATAACAGCACATATATGTTCTATAAAGTTATACGCTATCATGAACTTGTCGATTACAAAACAAGAGGTTTATCCTAAACGCTGACATTGTCAAATGCAGCTGATTTTTTAAAATCATTTAATAAAAAGACAGATATAATTGGGATGTTAGGGGTTTGATACAAGGTTATGGTCAATGATATTTGTTTGCTTACTTTTCTGTTACTTAGTTGAGTTGTGAAGGGGTTGGGGGAGTGGGGGCTGTTGTGAAGTGTTTTAGACAGCTGTATTACAAAAATCATATTCTCTCAAAACGCATCTTTGTTGTCATCAACTATACCACATAGCCCATCAGAGAAGTTAGACGCAAGAAAAACTAGCGTAACTGTAAAAGCAAAGCATTTAAATTAAGTAAATGCGGAATATAGGTCTATTTCACTCAGATATAATAGAACTGCTTTATTCTCACTATATAAACAGTTCTGTGATCTCAGAATCTGTCTGTATTAAGCTGTCTGTATTAATGTTACTTCCCAGCATGGTTTCTGTCAGACTATAAGGAGAATAAAGGTTGAAACTAATGTTATTTTCTTTGTATTTACACAAGAATAATATTGTGTGGGATCTGCTAGTTTATTTTTCAGTTATATTGGAATTTAGTCATTGTGGGAAAGACATCCTGTGGTTAGGTTGAGCTGAATACATTTGAGATGATTTTAAATGTATAGTGGAGTTAGTTATCAACAGTCTACTGGAAAATTGCACTTAACCTTAGGAGTAGTTCTGCTAACATAATCTTGTTTAAACTTTACAATAAAGCTCCATGAGTTAATGTCAGTAAATGTAGTTAAGCACAACAATGTAAGAAACGTTTATTACAATGTTTATTAATTTTTCTTAATGTTAGTTAAAAGAAAATTGACATTTCTTGTTAGATCTTAGTAAAGGGATAGTTCATTCAAAAAAATAATAAATTCTGTCAGCATTTAATTACCCAAGACTTATTCCAAAACTTTTTGAGTTTCTTTCTTCTGTTGAACACAAAAGAAAGTATTTTGGTTAAAGCTGAAAACCCACACTAGTATTTTACATCATTGCTGTTTTTTCTACTATGAAAGTCAATGATAGTGGCTTTCTTCAAAATATCATCTTTCGTGTTCAACAGAAGAAAGAAATTCAAACAGGTTTGGAACCACTTAAGGGTTAGTAAATAATAAGTACGTTTTCAATTTGCTTAAACAATCCCGTTAATTAATGTTGACAATGACAACTTTTAATGCAAAAGTAAATTTGGAACTACGCTTGATCAATGCTGTACAAGTTTTGTTCATTCTTGGTTAATGTTAGTAAATACCAACCCAGTCTCATCAATCTGCGTACAAATAACACGAGTTTACATTTTCACTTTGCATGCAATGCATACGCTAAAATCCATTTTGGCGTGCATATGATACGCCAATCCTCCACATTCACTTCTGTTGAGAACAGATGCGTACAAATACCACGCACCAACTCTTTGGCGATGACGTCATGAACAAGACTCGGTTCCAACGCACGGTTCACCTGATGAGAATCCATATTGAAGCAAGCAAGTAAGTCTTTTTTCTCCTTTTTGTGAAGAATCACGACGTTAACTGTATTATTTTAATCAAGTTAGTATTTCTGCATCAAGCCACCTGGAGTCGTGTGTTAGAAACGGCAGATTGTGCGTTTAAAGTTATTATTCAAGTGGTCGCTCGGTTAGCACAGCTTGTATTCTAGCATTCACAGCTCGTTGCCATTGGTGATACATGAATTAATCAGTTTTTTATCATGTTGTCACATGTTTTAAACCGGAGATGACGGCAGATCTACAGATTAAATCATAGTGGTGCATTTTGAACATGAATATTTTGAACCTTAATATTTTTGGCGAAATGATTCGTTTTGTTTGCTGAACGGGATTCAAAGTTCCGAGTCAGTAAATGATCCGAGTCTTAGCCAACCTTTTTAGATAAAGTGGTTACTTCGAGCATTGAAGTGGACTAATAAGTGCAAATAATAAGTGCAAATGGGCATTATTCTCAAATTGTGGTCATAATGTTATTAGTGATCGATCGGTATTGCAGAGCATACGGTCTACATTTACTATGCAAGCCGATCTGAGATCTGCTATAATAGACATGTTAGTATAATTCATGTAGGCATCACTAGTTGCTTGCAGATGCACGGTACAGTCCGTGAACATATTTAGAGTAAAAGCATAACACGTAAAATCAAAATTAAATTTAAATGATTTACCAAGCGTTTTAAAAGTCCACGTTAAAGCTTTTTTTTAATCACTTATGTTAGTGTAAAAGAAACAAAGAACTAAATTAAATCCATAAAATAATACAACTAATAGATGTGATAACATAATTGACACACAATTGATTTAATAAGGTAAAACAAATGAATAAGCATGTATTAAAATAATAAATAAATTGTGATAAAATAAATGTATATTTATTGTATAAAAAAGCAAGCAAGTTATTGAGTTTCAAATTAATAAAACTTAAATGAATAAATATAGTGCTACAATCAGCAGGGTGGGAAAATGTGTAACCTAATTAAAAATAAATATTTTCCAATTTCCAATTTTAGTACAATGGTAGGTGGAAAAAAGCAAAAACTAAAAGCTGTTCTTCTATTCGCAGATTTATTTGAGGAGATACAGGCACGTTTCATTTGTCATAAACAAATGTGTAATCATTTTACTCCTGTTAGTTAATGCCTAATTTTCTCCCATTTGTTTCATTACATGCCAAGTCCAAAAAAAAAAAAAAGAATCAGATAAACCTGAGCTAATAATAGTGCTCTTGGTACTCAGTATAGTCTTAATGCAAATAGGTAATATAAATTACATTGTAATGACAAATACATACAGGTTTGATATTTTCCATGTTGCAAGCTTGACAAAAGTTACATTATTAATCTATTTTTGGATATCTGGCAAGCATTTTCCAAAAAATTGTGCTAATGTTGTCCTATTTTTTTGTTTGTTCTGCGTGGGCTAGTTCCTCCCTAACTTCGCCAAGTAGCAATGAAGCAATGAACTATTAAAAAAAAAAAAAAAAA
>CAIGQQ010020977.1:0-15964 GCA_903798035.1 Danio albolineatus
TATCCGTGCTGCTGTGTTCGCCTATGTTTAAAATCCTCCACATTACCAGCAGGGCTAATGGTTGGAATAGACAGAGAAAGAGACCTGCTGCACTGTTATCCACTGTGTCTGCATCCAGACCCGGGCATGGAGGAGGAGAGAAGTCCTCCTCATTTATAGTGTTTATATAAACACGATAATCTTTATAATGATAGAACTAATTATAGTTATGTGTATATGAAATTACGAATAACAAATGTAGTAATTAAATTACAAAATTTCATTAATTTTGCATTTTAACTCTGTAAACTATAAAATCATGGGTCTCCTCTTGGTCTGTGTCTCATTTTGTGAGCCAATTGACAACAGTTGTTCGCTCCCCTCTTTCTCCCCTGCTCTGTCAGCCACGCCCACTCCTCCCTCTGCCCGCAGAGCTCCACGCCCATCTCAGAGCACTTTTTTTTAAATTCTGAGGTAAACTTGAACTAAAAGAGGGAGGTTTGATGGCCCTTTAAATGATAATTTTGTCACTTTTTTTATACAACAACAGCTTATAGATAACTTTAAGACATGATCCTTGATAGAAGCAGGCAAAAAAGTTTAATTTAGATTTCAGGGGGACTTGATAAGGCCGTCAGCTCTGTGCGTTTTGGAACAATGCTTTTGCATTACGTTTGGTGGAGACGTCTCACTAGTGTTCAGGAGGAGCAGAAGAGATTGATGTTGGTGATTACATTGTGCTGTTTTGATGTGATGCTCTTTACACGGCGGGGGAGACACAGAAAGTGATGATTCGTCACAGCGAGAGCAACAATAACAGGCACATGACATCACCAGCAAATTAAAGCACGCAGTTACGGCGCATTATTGAGCTGGGATGATCAGACGCTCGGATGTCGTAACACAGCGGTTTATGGCGCGGACACGCAGAAGTGTAACAGACTTCAAAATAAATAAAAAATGCATATTCATGATGATGATTCAGGGTATATTTACTGAACTTTTATAGTGCATCAATTTTTAAACGACAGTGTCTGAGTGTTGGGTTACCTTGAATTCTGCAGCAGACATACTTTGCGGCTGTCCTGGGTTTGTGTTCCAGTGCTTAATACAATATCAGACACAGACCGATTCCTGATTCACCAAAAATATAAAAAGAATATATGTAAGGTGTTTTCTATGGACGGAAGAGGGACTGGCCAATAATCGATTCAATTATGTGCTAGATGTAACAGTATGATTATAGTTATATATTTATACAATAATAGAGCATGCTTTTTGTTACTGAAACCTATTGCTATTATTGAAAGTTAGATTTTTATACAATAACAAAAAATAACAACATAATAATAATATAACAATTTATTATTATTATGATTATTATTACTATTATTATGTTATTATTATTATTATTATTGTTAATTACTAATATTTACCAACAACAACAATTATTAGTAAATAATAATGATTAATAATAATAACAATTATAATAATAATTATTATTATTTATCATTATTATTTATCATTACTTTTAATACTAATGATACATAATAGTAATAATATAAATTATCAATAATTATTATTATATTACTATTATTATCATTATCATTATTTATTAATAATTATTATTTTTATTAATAAATTTGAGCATTATTTTATTTTTTAATAATAAATACTGATAAACAACAACAACAACAACAACAACAACAACAACAATAATAATAATAATAATAATAATTATTATTATTATTAAGTATTATTATAATAACAACAACAACAACAACAATAATATCAATATTAATAATACGAATAACAATAATAATATATTATTAATTAGAAGAATAACATTTATAATAATAATGATAAATAATAATAAGCATAATGATGTTAATAATAATAATAATAATAATAATAATAGAATTATTATTATTATAACAAATCAAATGTATTATTATTATTATTTATTTTTATTAAAAAATAATGATACATAATAATGATGATGATAATAATAATAACAATAATAATAATAATGATAATAATAATAATAATAATAATAATAATAATAATAATAATAATTGGTCATTATTATAATTAATTATAATTAAATATTATTATTATTATTATTATTATTATTAATATTATTGAATACTAATGATAAATAATAATAAAAAGTAATGATAATAATAACAATAATATATATATATACACAATTAAATATACACAATAACATGAAAGTTCTTTTATTAAAAGCATCCTGTTATATCATGCTATAATAAGCGCGCAAAAAAGAAGTTCAAGGCTGTTTGCAAGATCATGACATCATTCTGTTTCCTATAATGATGCATGCAAGATGTAAACAAAAGTGTTCTGTCACAATAGACTGCACTAGAAATTACTGCTGACAAAAAGCCTTGGAATGGTGTTGTTGAATTATTTAAGGCGTAACAAATGCCGATGTTCTGCGCTCATCCCCCTAGTGCCCTTTCCAGGGCTATAAACCAGCCGACTCAACACAAACCTGACTGGAGCTCTTTTTCGTAAGCGCCGACGCTTGGGATGTAAATTGAACAACAACTGATTGCTGACCTCCCAAAACAGTTAATTAGGAACTTGTTTGAGTTTCGCAGACAGTTTAGGTTGAGCTCATTTTATCAGCCTAATTGTTTGCGTTTCCAGCCAAGCGTGTCGGAAATACATGGAAAAATCAAAGCTGATAGGTTGAAATGACCTTCCATCTGCCCTACTGAAGGCTGCTATTATCTCCATGCAAACACTGCAAACCCCAGCGCTGATAGACTGATATGTGTTTATACAATGACTGTCAATGAAATGCTTGATGTGGTGTGGAAATAAAAGGGAGATGTTCATTCAAGAAAACAATATAAACAGGGAAACGGGTAGATTGCCTTGATCTGGACTTCAGTTTTTGGTTTCCAAATGTCCATTCTGCATGTGCTTGGTTATATTAAGTAGCTAATTTGGTTAAGATTCTAACCAGTCAGATTTCGATACTAACTATTGAAAGTTTGCCCCCCAGACTATAGGGGAGCATGGGGCACAAAGTAACGTGGGGTAAAATGCAACATGGAGTTTTAAGGTTTTTTCCTCAGGGTTAACCATAGCATGCCTCAAAGGTTTTCACCACAGTGTTGGCAGACGTCTTCCTGCCAATTATTGAAAAGGTTCAGTGAAATTTGGAGGAGAAACACAGGAGCATTATTTTTGCAGCTTAAAGATATTTTTATTGTAGTCGATATTTTTTCATTAAAAAAAAAATCTGTCTGTGATTCCTGTATCCTAGGCTAAAAGATGAAACCATTTTGAAAGATGTAAAGATGTAATGGCCAAAAAGTGTTACATTGTGCCTAGTGTTGGGTAAGTTACTTTAAAAAAGTAATTAATTACTAATTACTAATTACTTAATCAATATTGTATTTAAAATACTTTTCTAATGACTGTGTCTGAAAAGTAACTTAATTACTCAATAAGTAACTTAACTAAATACTTCTTGAAATCCCTATAAACCTCGAGTGGACAAATAATAAAAATTTAACTCTGTAAATAATAAATACTTAGATAAAACATATGAGTCAAACATGAAATAGTTTAGTCTTTTAGTTTTCTGAATCATCTTTATTATATTCTATTTAAAAAAGTCTATAATAATTACATGCATAATAATTTTTAGTATGCAATGTAACCTTCTTAAATATTATTCTGCATATCTATCGATCAGGCAGGATCATGCAATCTTTACAAAAAAAGCATTATTTTTCACGGTATTAGAATGAAAGCCCGTGCAGTATGATCGGAAGTGGACAAAAGGCTTAAGATTAATACGGCATGTTTTTGAACTGGATTGTGTCTCTCTTGTTTACCTGTGATCCGATCGAGCAAAAGGTGTCTTATTACTCTGTAAACAGAGCAGCATCAGTCATGTTTAATTCGCCGACTCCCTCTGTCACATCTGCGTAGTCATCCTAGCCTTTCTTATAGTAATCTTCATGAACCAGCCCATGTAAGGTGCGCGATAGCCTTGAAAAAGCCGCGCGCTACAGCACGCAGGCGCGCAATGAGGAAAAATAAATTGATTAATACTGTAATGCTCTTGTCTGGGAATATTTTCATTTCGTAAAACAGCCACTCGCTTCAGCTGAGTCCGACATCTTCCGCTTTATGACTAGTAGCAAACTGGCGCGCGGCGCTAGCACATGCATCTGCACTACGATGATTTTAAAGCGCCAGAGTTTACTTTTACCTTTAGAACATAAATTAATAAAATTGTGTAAGATTATTCAGCGAGTTTAATTATTTTACAATGTAACGCAGGTACATTATAAGTAACTGTAATTAAAATACCTAAAAATGAACAGTAGTTAGTTACTTTACTTTTTCAGTGGAAAAGTAATTTAATTACAGTAACGTGTTACTTAGTAACGCGTTACACCCAACACTGGTTGTGCCCCACATAATGTACATAATGCATCATGTACGAACATACTGCTCAAGACGCGTTTCAAAAGATGGCTGCTGAGTGAAATGACTTGGGCTGTTTCTCAATTCCAAGAACGCAGAGAACGGACTCGGGTTCTTGTGGAGACCGGTCTCGCCAGGTCACATCGGAAGAATGAACTCGGGAGACCACGAGGACAGAGAATGTGTCCAGTGAGGAATGAGATGCTGCATTCTTCCTGATGGTCACATGACCCTCGCACGTCTTTAACCAATTTTTATTTTATTTTTTAAAATATTACAGCATTTATACAGCGATTTATTGTTTCCCCCGTTTCACAATATATACTCTGCATAAAGACTTCACAAATATACGCTGCACACCACAAATAAAACAGAATTTAATACGATGTTCAACAAATAAACACCCTTAATGTGTTTATGCCTTTATTAAGATTTTCATGGTAATGTTTACTCTTACCGTTTCATTTAAGGAAACGTCTGAGAAAAATAAGTGTATCTCTGAACTTTAATAATAAATCTATATAAAATGCTGCGCTTCCCACCTCCAGTCGCAATGACTTCTGGGACTTCTAGAGCGAGTTCTGCATCGGTGCGTCCTTGATATCAAGAACACATCCGGGAACTTTCACGCGTCCTCCGTTCTTGCAGTCTTGAGTATTGGAACTGAAGTTCGGCGGATGATGACGACGTTACACGAGAACACGAGGACGCAAGACCGCTGAAGAACGCATATTGAGAAACAGCCTTGGTTTTGGTTTACTTCGGTTTCAATAAAGTTGTTAGAGTGGCTCACTGTAGTATTGGTAACCTAGCAACAGTTAACAAGGTGAGCATAATGGCTGATTAGTCACTTGGGTGAAATGTTTGCTACATAATAGTTTATTCAACAAATGTGTTTCCATCTCCCATTATTCACATCAAAACTTTTCCATAAGTTGAAAACCACATCATACGAGAAAAAACTTTTTTTTTTAATTTGGTGTTTCTTATCACTCTTTTCACACATGCGATACATCTTAATCATTAGCCGGGTTTCCATGCTAAGTTTTCAAAGTTATCAAAAATTCCAAATTAGGAAACCCAGGCTCTTTCTGATTACGTACCCCTATATACATTTCTGGAGATCGTGAAATACGTCCCGGGAGCTATTTTTTTGCAGTATTTGTTTTCGCAAATCCACCAGAGGCGCTGTGTACGCTTCTTCAGATCTCAAATTTCTCTCGCCAGTGCCATTCGCACATGCTGTTCTCACATAAATTCACTAAAGTCCACTGTCAACTGACTGACTGGCTGACCAACTGATCCCCCACCCACCCCCTTCCCTAAACCCAACTGATAGTGTTTTAAAAAGCACCAATTGACCAGCGCCCACCCACTGCCCTAAACCCAACCGACAGTGTTTTAAAAAGCAATCCAGAAAAAGAAAGCCCTCCTGATTTTTACCACATTTTCAGATTTTACCACATTCTCACCCTGTAATTTTTTTGTTTATTATATATTTTTTGGCTTTTGTTTTTGTTTTACCTGCTTTTTTAGAACCGTTCTTTGCCAGAAGCGGTCAGCTGGTAAGCGGGAAAAGGAACGGCGTCATAACGCCCTGTAGCATTAATTTTAATGACGAAATGCAGCCATACAGTATGTACAGTTGAAGTTTAAAGGCACACAAACAAAAATGACGTTTCTGCTCACACATGACTAATTTGACTAGCCATAATAAATGATATGTACGTTTGAATTAAAATGTCAGGTTTATTTTAAAGTGCATCTCACGAAAAGGGGAATTATACATATAAATCAGGCATTACTTATCAGTGTTTTATAACTGAACAGCAGGAATAAACTGTCACATAATTTTCATTGTTGGGTGAACTGTTCCTTTAAGAAAGTCCTTCTCCATAACATTTACAACACTGAGAAAACTATATATTGAGGCAATATCGAGGACAAGAAGTCTGGTTTTCATGACCGAGTTTTCTCACTGGATGGTTATGGTGGCCTTGGGCATTCTGGAGTCTGACAACTTTATCTGAACATGATTTAGGACACCTTCACTTTTTAAAATTGAGTTGAACCCTGTCCAAACGTATGACTGCAATTTCCTTCATTGTCACAATCTAGTTTTCATAGGCTCCATACAACGCCTGAAACCAGAGCGTGTTATGACTTTTGTACACCTGAGGCTGTTCGGTGTGTATTTTAGGCATTTCAACAGTGTCCTCTGACTTTTCATAAACACAAATAAACTGGTTCATGAGCTGGAAAATAATAAATAATAAAAAAGAGCACAATATCTTATCTGTTGTCTGCCTCTTACAATAAAGCAAACATCAGCCAATCGGCACACTGTTGATGTGATTTACTTTAATAACAGCAAAATTTAAAAGTGGAATTAATTAAAAATTTACACGTTATCCAAGATATATATGAAATCAATGTAAATATAAATAGTGCACATATGCTGATTTAGATATGTACAGTAATAACTGATAGGACATTGATTTGGATATTTCTTCAGAATAATAAACATTCATTAATTTCATTCGGCTGTCTCTGATTTGTCAGGGGTCACCACTGCCAACTATTCCGTCATAAGTTTTATGCAGCGGATGCCCCTTTTAGCCACAACCCAGCACTGGGAAACACCCATACCCTCTCACATTCACACACACACACTCATACATTACGATCAGTTTAGTTTACCCAATTCACCTATATGTCTTTGGACTGTGGGGGAAACCAGAGCACCCGGAGAACACCCACACCAACACGGTGAGAACACAACACGGGGCCCAGCCAGGACTCAAACCAGCGACCTTCTTGCTGTGAGGCAACAGTGCTAACCACTGAGCCACCATGGCACTCTGATAGGATGTTGATTATGATATTTTTTCAGAATTATACACATTTACAGCGCCACGGTGGTGTAGTGGGTAGCACGCTCGCCTCACAGCAAGAAGGTCGCTGGTTCGAGCCTGGGCTGGGTCAGTTGGCACTTCTGTGTGGAGTTTGCATGTTCTCCCCGTGTTTTCTTCGGATGCTCCAGCTTCTCTTACAGTACAAAGACATGCTGTATAGGCGAATTGGATGAACTAAATTGGCCGTAGTATATGTGTGTGTGGGTCTCATGGTGGCGCAGTAGATAGCACAATCACCTCACAGCAAGAAGGTCGCTGGTTCGAGCCTCGGCTAGGTCGGTTGGCATTTCTGTGTGGAGTTTGCATGTTCTCCCCGCGGCTGCATGTGTTTCCTCCGGGTGCTCCGGTTTCCCCCACAGTCCAAAGACATGCGGTGCAGATGAATTGGGTACGCTAAATTGGCCGTAGTGTTTCCCAGAGATGGGTTGCAACCGGAAGGACATCCGCTGGGGAAAACATGTGCTGGTGGTTCATTCTGCTGTGGCGACCCCTGGTTAATAAAAAGACTAAGCCGAAAACAAAATGAAGGAATGATCGAATGTTTGAACTTCAAAACAAAATATAGAGAAGAAAAGGGGTCATTTTTTCACTTTTTTTCCTGATCAGCTGAACTTTTCACAGTTGTGCCTTAAAAACAAACAAACAAACAAACAAACACAACTAAATAAATAACTAAACAACTAACTAACTAACTAACTAACTAAATAAATAAATAAATAAATAAATAAATAAATTAACAAATAAATTAATAAATAAATAAGATGGCTTTTAAATACAAAAAGGTCTTCATTTAACTATACTATAATACTAACTATACTATTTAACTAACTATTTAACTATACATTTACTATAAATAGTATTTATAAATTACAAACTTATTATTACATATTTTTAATATGCAATAAAATTATTTTAAGTGTTTTTTCACCTTGATTGGGATAGGACAGTGGAGATTTTACAGACCGAAAAGTGTGGGGAGCAGAGATAGGGAAAGGATCGGCAAAGGATCTTGAGCCGGGAGTCAAACTCAGGTCACCGTGAGCACCGCTATTTGTCGACACTATAAACTTATTCTGAAAAATTGAAACATTGGGAATTAATCAAATGAATAAAAAGGTGAAAATAAATAAAATAAATTGCATCAAATGATAACAATACAAAGGCAGCACAGTGGCTCAATGGTTAGCATTGTTACCTCACAGCAAGAAAGTTGCTGGTTCGAGTCCCGGCTGCCGGCCAGTTGACATTTATGTGTAGAGTTTGCATGTTCTCCCTGTGCTGGTGTGGGTTTCCCCCACAGTCTAAAGACATGTGGTATATGTGACTTGGGTGAGCTAAACTGGCAATAGTGTATGAGTGTGTGTGTAAATATTTGAGAGTGTGCGGGTGTTTCTCAATACTGGGTTCCCAGAAGGGCATCCGCTACGTAAAACATACAGTATGCTGCAATAGGTGGCGGTTCAGGCAACCCCTGATAAATGAGGGACTAAGCAGAAGGAAAATTAATGAATGAATGTTCAACACACATGTTTGTAATTTACCAACCCTGCCCTTTTACCATCATTAAAGGCATGTTCACCCAGAAACTGAAATGAAACTGAAGATTCAGATTTTAAAGATCATTTTATCTCTTCACTTGTCACAAACCTGTTTGAGTTTGGACTCTCAGCAGTGAATATTAAACCACACTGAACTGAACTGAACTGAACTCCAACACTGAAAACTGGACTGACACTGTTTCAATTTACTAGAACCTTCTATGTGAAGCTGCTTTGGCACAATCTACATTGTAAAAGCGCTATACAAATAATGTTGAATTGAATTTAATATTTTGACAAAAGATTTTCCTATGGAAGTCAATGGTTACAGCTTTCTGACATTCTTCAAAACATCTTCTCTTGTATCCAGCAGTAAAAGGAAGCTCATTAAAACATGCAACCAACTGAGCGTGAGTAAACAGTGAATAAATTTCCATTTTTGGTTGAACTTTCCCTTTAATAGACAAATTTTTAGACTAATAGACTATAAGATTTTACCAGGCTATCAAGTCGCGAGTTCAAATTACCGCAGGAAAATATTCTGACGCCGCAGTTTATTGCCCTTTGATATTGCTGTTCATTTGTCAGATCAAATGAACCGGAGAGATCTATTTGGATCGCAGTGCTTTGCTGACTTGCATTCATTTAGCGTTATCATTTGTTCTCCAGGGCTTGTTGATTAAACACGTTAATGCCGAACGATAAGAAATAGCCAGAAATACGCTATAGCAGGAAACCACACAGCTAAACACTTGAGTAATGACAAGGCTTTACATCAGCTTACATTAACGGAGTGCTGACAAACGTTAACCCCTGCAATTAAGCGCTCAATCCTGCGGTATTTGTGTTGTTGGAGGCTCTATCTGAAGCCTGCAGACCCCGGTGCGAGAACGGAGAGTGATTTTATCAGCAGGCTTTACTCTGTCAGGACTCCACCAGCTAGTTTTCGGGCCGGTAATACAGCTCGACAGAGTGATTTAACGCAGTAAGGCTGTTGTCACCAGCTCCTAAATGAAAGCTGACAGGATCATGGGGTCTTCCTTTGCCTCCGCAAACCGGCTGAAAGAGGAAATCAAACACACAATGCGATAGAAAGAGCTAACAACATTAAATACTCACCGTGAGGTCGCCTAGTTGAAATGGGCTACTTTTGAATTACCCGACCGGCGTTAATGCCATGCTAACAGTATGTCTGATTGGTAGTTTATATACCACAAGACCCTTTTGCCAGTCCTGGCTGATGTAATTCAGGAGGTGATTGTGTTTTTCTTCATCCCTGTTTGTTTGGTTCAGTCAAAAAGAAGAAGAAAACGTTAACCCTTGTGCACTGTTCAAATTTACTACCTTTTTGATGAAAAAATCCTGTAAAAATGCATCAGTTAATTTTTATTTTCACATTTGTTTGCATAAATCTGTCAATCAACCTCAGTCTTGATCAAAACTACTAAATGTTTTTAAAAATTAGAGGATTTTACCTTTTTTCATTGCCAAGTTCACAAATGATGTCACTGATTTAGTGAAAAAAACTCACAAAATGATTTTTTTTTTCAACATAAAGTACTTGTGGACTAAATTCGTTTTAACCTTTTATCACAGTCTTGGACATGTGAACGATTAATAAAAACATTGGCTTTGATGCTTTGTTAGATTGTCATTTTTTCTCCCTAATTTACTGTCGGTGGCTGTTTTTGCCCCATTGACTTTCATTATATCCACATTTTGTCTTTTTTGTGTTTGTGTTTTTGTTTACTCCATGTAGTTCTGAGAGCTGAGGTACATATTTAGATTTTCTCACAATCAAGATTAATGCATAAAGGCAGGGGTGTAAAGTAACTAATTAAAAATCCTCAAACTACTGTAATTGAGTAGTTTTTCTCAGGAATTGTAATTTACTGAGTAGTTTAAAAATGTGGACTTTTACTTCCCTTTGAGGACATGTTTAGTGCAGTATCGGTACTTTTACTCCACTACCTTCCTTCACTACTTTATTTCTTTCTTGTCTGTGGTCATTGTCTAAAGTAGAAAGATCAGTCCTGTGATTCCTGTCCAATTAAATCACACATAGAAAGTAAATCGCCTCATACTGAACAACCTCAAGACATGAGCGCTTTATAAATGCAGCAAACCTTTTGGAAACATTAAAAATGTCCAAGAAGATGTTCAAAATCTTTACCCGCAATGACCCAGAGACTTTTTATAGACTGCATGTCACTGAAAATGATGAATGTCGACTGTATGATGACTGAAATGACCAAACAGCCTTAAACAATCACTAAATGGAACAAATGAAAAATTGAAGGAAGGGCCAAATAAAAGGAAGGACCAAACAAGGAGTGGAAGGAAGGATCGAAGAACCAAATAAATGAAGGAAGGATTCAAGGAAGGACTGAACAAACTAAGGAAGGAAAGAAGGAACTAAGGAATGAACAAAGGACCTAATGAAGGAAGGAACAAAAATATGAAAGAATGAGCGAACAAATAAATGGAGGAAAGAAGGAAGGACCAAACTTCAGGGAAAACCACCAACGGTAAACTAGGGAGAAAAAAATGAGTTAAAAACAATCCATTAAAGGAAATGTTGTTTTACATGTCCAAGACTGTGATAAAAGGTCCAAAGAAATCCTGTCCACAATTACTTTTATATTGAAATACCTCATTTTGTGTGTTTTTTTTTTCACCAAATTAGTGACATAATATAGGAAATTGCCAATTTAGTTAAAATCCTGTAGTTTTCAAAACGATTTAGTAGTTTTGATCAGGATTGAGGTTGATGACCATATTTATACAAAAAATAAAATAAAATAAATATTTATCTGATGCACTTTTACAGCAGTTTAAATCACTGGATGTTTTCATCCCGAACATAACAAAAGGGTAGTAAATTTGCCCAGAGTGTATTATTGAGGGTTTTTTTTAATTCCAGGCATTTTCTCAAAATATGTGTCAAAATAAGATTTGCCACCAAAAATCATTCTGCTAAACATGGAAAAAGTTATGGCCAAATTAACACACAAAATTATTCCAGAGCGGATCCCCAACAGTACATAAGGGTTAACTTGTTACAGCGATGTTTCAGTTGCTTGAAATGTCAGAGTCTTAACACTAATCTAATAAGCGGCTTGTAATTAATCATCTTGGAAGTTAATTAATTTAAAGTTCCCCGTGATTTAGAGGCGGAGAGAAAAACCTTCCATCCTTTGAAAAGATATAGAAAGATTACACATATAGCCTACTTTCTCACACAGTCCTTTAATACACATTATAGCAGTATTTATGTAGTAATTTTGGAATGTAAATGTACTCGTGCTACCTTTGAGCTTAATTAAATTGTGAAGTTTAAACTGGCTGTGCAAATGCATTTAAATGCTACTTTGGGTTTAGCTTCAGTGCGTATAAAACACACAATATTAATTATAATTTTAATTATAATTTGCACTCTACAAAAATGCAGACAGGGGTATGTATCTAAAATGAGCTTTTCTTGACAAAAGAATACTCACTGATCTTAATATAACACTGATGTTTACTGTAAAGATGCATCGTTTTCATGCCCTACAGAAAACTTTATAGAAGCACAAAAAACATTGTATAAAAGCATTGCCTTATGTAAGCCGTACAGTCAAGAGTTTGAGTTTCCATCATAAACACATCTATAAAGCCTTTTGTGTTGTGATCAGCTTTCTTCTGATGTACAGTCTCTAAACTTGTTCACTTCTTGCAGCCTGCAAAACTTTTTATTTTGAATTCCTCTGAACTCAGCACAACGAATGCACGTTTGACATGTATATTAGAAAGATTGATCCTCACCAGCTGTAAAAGCAGCCATAAAAGATCTGACTTAAAGGAATCGAAGTGAAGTTTCACAAACAAATTTGGAGAGGAGCATGTGATAGGATTGACTACAGCTGATCCCTATCACTCATCACTAACTAGCCAATCGGATCATTCCAAATTTAATATAAATATCCAGCCTAAACATCATTTCTCATCCTTGCTTTGGAAACGCCCCATCCATCCCTTCTCCCTCCTCCTCAATTCTAAGTTCGGGCGACACGGTGGCTCAGTGGCTAACACTGTTGCCCCTCAGCAAGAGGGGGTCATTGGTTCAAACGCCAGCTGAGCCAGTCGACATTCTCTGTGGGGAGTTTGTATGTCCTCCCCGTGTTTGTGTGGGTTTTCCCCAGGTGCTCCGGTTTCCTCCCACATTCAAAAAACATGCAACAAAAGGTAAAGTCACAAGCAACTACTACGTACAAACTGGCACAATTGGCGGTCTATTCCAGGGAAGTTATCGAGAACTACCTGATCTCGTATCCTTCCTAATGCTTACTAACCAGGCGGGAGCCTTGGGCTCATCTATCTCCGAGTTCAGGGTTCTCTCCCGGGACAGCATGCCAAACCTGCTAAAATAGTCAAGCATTATCTAAGTGTGAACACCTGAAAAGATGAAAATGATCCTATGCCTTCGTTTCTACAGTGGCCGGGAAGTGCAAAACAACATTACAAAGTGTGAAACAAAGTGTGGAAAACATTATGACCTATCATAAGACACAATTCAAGAGTTCACACTTAGCTGATGATTGTTTATAAAGCTAGTTTGGCATGCTGTCCCGGGAGAGAGCCCCGAGCTCATAAGATCCTCGAGCCCAGGGCTCCCTCCCGTTGCAAGGCGAGAGGGTAGTGTGAGCTCGGGTAGATCTCGAGAACTCCCCTGCTGGGGTAGCTAAAGGACAGATAATGATTGTTCTTAGGAGATAGCTACTTACTAGGAGCATGTCTAAGGTGTCTATTTGGATTAGTCAATTAACTTAAGTTGCGTGTTTTTGGATGGTGGGAGGAAACCGGGGAACCCGGGGGAAACCCACGTGAGCACGGGGAGAACTTGCAAACTCCACACAGAAATGTCGACTGGTTTGGTAAGCAATGAAACCAGAGACGTTCTTGCTGTGAGGCAACAGTGCTAAGCACTGGGCCGCCGTGCCACCCATCTAGAAAGGAGGAGGAATAGGGGTGGAAGGGGGGATCCTTCAAAGCGAAGATAGCTGTGGTACGTGACCAAGGTTATTTATAGTAACTTAGGAATCATCTGATTGGTACGTTGTGAATTGGATAATGCAGGTCAGCTGCTAACAATCATAAGCACGTGATCCTCTCGAAATTTGTTTATTACATAAACTCCACTTACAGAGGACAAACGATTTTACCAAAGACAAAACAAGATTACATTTTAAAAAACAAATGAACAAGACGAAAAACACTTTTACCAGTGCCGAAACAAATTTACAAAGACAGATTCTTTACGGAAAGGGAATGTACCAAACACCGGAAGTGACACAATGAAAGCATTGTTGTTATTGTTGTTGCTGGTGGTAAGCGCGGTAAATTCTTGTTGTGGAGTAAATGGCTTAAATAAAGTTTATGGTGACCGAACATGGACTGCGGCTGAGGGATGTTTTGTGGCAAACACATGAGCAGCTTGACGCGATTTTGCTTTACGTGTGGTCAGGTTATTAATTAGCAAATTATATAAATATTACGAACGTAAAGGTGAGCAGGTTACATTGTAACCGTGTGTCCTAACAACACGCTTCATGATGAGATACGCAGTGATGAACAATTTTGCTGTTTGCACCAGAGGAAACACGACAGAAATTTACATACAGCCATTCAAAAGCACAGAACATGCACTCACTCAGGAAATGGTGAGGTTTATAATCTATTTAATACACATTAACCCCTTTAACATTATTAAATGTGGATGCTGAATCACCCATATGTGTTTAGTTCTAAAGTTCATTTTCACACGGTTTATTTTATTTTAAAGATTTTTGCATTCGGCAACCATCAGAAATCAGTGCTTGAGTTTATATTTTAAAAAATCCTAAATATTTCTATTACAAAAACACACTGATCCACTTTATTATCACCCTAGTGGTGTTTGGGTTAATTTGACGACAGATTTATAGCTTCAAAATAAAAGTTCCTATCAAAACACACCATTATACAGCATTGAAGAGACAAGATTAAAATCTAAAACTACTCCGACTGTGTTCGTCTGAGAGTAAAAAAGGATTGAAGATGGCCTCCGCTCTCAGAATTAAAGGTACAAAATCTGTCACTGGGGTGATACCTTTTCAAAATGTATACTTTTGTACCATACAGGTGGGCATTAGTACATTTAACGTACACTTTTGTACCTTTAATGTTCACTTTTGTATCTTTAAGGTGCTATGATGTACACATTTGCACTTTTTAGCTATTAATATGTACCTTCAAGGAGCTAGGTGTACCCCAATGTACCTTCTGAAAAGATACCATCCCAGCGACCGATTCTGTACCGTTATTTCCAGCCGGGGATACTCATCCCGAGGCCCCCAGAGACAATGCAGCACCACGGATGTGATCCAAGACCCGCGACGAGACGATCCCAAGGTTCCATAATCCTGGACCACGCTGTATCCTGAGCAGCTGCTTGATGCATGGCAGAGTAGCAAGCATGAGACTGATTCCTGTGACCCTCCAAAGACAGACGAGCCTCGAGTTCTCCAGCCTCCGGTGCCTAGACTGCAGCTCTACACAAGATGTCTGGCCATAGGAGAAATGGTCGTGCCCAACTGAGCCTGGTTTCTCTCGAGATTTTTTCCTTGTCGCTGTCGCCACTGGCTCACATGGTTCGGGAATTGTAGAGCTGTGCATCGATGGATTACTCTTCAGTGTCTCTCAGTACTCTCAGTAGTGAATATTAAACCACACTGAACTGAACTGAACTCCAACACTAAAAACTGGACTGACAGTTTGAATTTACCATAATCTTCTATGTGAAGCTGCTTTGGCAGAATCTACATTGTAAAAGCGCTATACAAATGAAGGTGAATTGAATTGAATTGAATATTTCTGAGAGTCTGAGTAAATTATAGCATAACTATTCCTTTAACTCAGATAATTATACCCAATTAAACTTCCGAAACTTCATACTTTGTACCTGTACATCACCCCACAGCACATGTCGCAGAGCAACATCTCTATTTAGAGATTAGCCAGTGTTTCCCCATGAGA
>CAIGQQ010020980.1:0-12539 GCA_903798035.1 Danio albolineatus
CACACACATACACATATACACTCACATGATTCTCTAGCGCAATGTCTAAAGTGATGACAAAACACATGATTTTGCCGACACTTGAACGTGACATGAAATGCCATCTATAGAGTTATCTCCCTACAGTATTACAGTCTATTAGTCTACAGTATTTCTCTGTTGCAATCAGGATATCACAATAATTAACCCCGAAAAAAGCAGCAATAACTACCAGATTGCTGTGGAATTTGCGAAAAGGAAAAACCCTAAACACATGCGGGCATTTCTTCTTTCCTTCTGCCAACACAACACACATTCCTGATATGTAAGTCCCATCTCACACTCAATACTGTACAATTATATGGTATAAATACAGCACTGCAAAATACAAAAGAGAAAGATCGACTTCATTTACCTGAAAGTCATTTACCTGTTTAATAATGATTTGATCAGCTGTAGTTTGAAATTACGTTGGTTTTCTCATAGGCTTTCTCTTATGTATCTCGGAAATTATAAATATTTAAAATAGGCACTATCCTCATGAACAAATTGCATAGCTGAAACCCTAAACAACTACATTCTCGACTAAAAAAATCCTCAAAAGTACATAATGTTGCCCAAAAGCAGCAATATTTGACCAACTGTAGAGTGTCCTCTGCTTGTTGCTGTACTATGGTTGCTGTATGTTGGTGGAGTAATACACAAGGGTGAAAGGTGAAGAGGGGTGCCACGGTGGGGTAAATATATAAAGAAGTGGTGCCAAGGTGGCACAGCAGGTAGCACAATCACCTCACAGCAAGAAGGTTGCTGGTTCGAGCCTCGGTTCAGTTGTCATCTCTATGTAGAGTTTGCATGTTCTTCCCGTGTTCAGGTTGGTTTCCTCCGAGGGCTCCGGTTTCCCCCACAGTCCAAACACATGTGGTACAGGTGAATCGGGTAAGCTAAATTGGTTGTAGTGTATGTGTATGAATGAATGTGTATGCATGTTTCCCAGTGATGGGTTACAGCTGAAAGGGCATCCACTGCGTAAACATATGCTGAATAAGTCGGCGGTTCATTCTGCTGTGGCGACCCCAGATTATCAAAGGAACTAAGCCGAAGGAAAATGAATGAATGAATATATTTGGACAACTTTATCGTTTTATGTTCAATTCACTTAAATTTGTTAAATTTGTGTTGGGACAACATGAATGAATTGTGTGGAACCCTGCATTTTCTTTTTAAATTGTAGGAAAAACAAAAAAGTTTAGGAAGGGGGAAAAAAAACAAGTGAGAAAACTAAAATTTCCTTCTCCAGTCAGGACCCGCACACTTTACTGTAACAGGTTTAAACTCGTCTAACTATTTAAAAACATAAATGCAATTTTTTTGCCAACGGGAAATCACACAATAACCAAGATTAATACATTAACATTTTGTATGAACAATTTTATACAAGTTCAAAAATGTATGACTTTTGAAAAGGAGGCGTAAATCCAAACTCCGCACCTAAACCCAACTTTCATTGGTGAATGAGCAAACAGTGCTAAAATGTACGAAAAAAATATAAATAATAAAAAAATATTGATTAAAAAATAAAAATAAATTGCACACACACAAAAAAGTGCACTAGAAATCATAAAAATCATACAAATTTATAAGAATTAGCTACTAAATAAAAAGAAATTGGTGTGAGATAGCATTGGAATGTCATATTACAAGTATGCAAAACAAAGCTTTGGGACTGCGGAAACTGAAAGAAAAAAAAACAATTCCTCTCCAGTCAGAACCTGCGCATTTAACCTCTTCTTCACATTTAACTCATCGTGACAAAAACAAAGCATTATTCTGATAATGTGCGCTCAGACATCAACAACATAAACATGAGCGTCACATGATAACCAGTCATTCATTCATTTTCCTTCAGCTTAGTCCCTTTACTCATCAGGGGTCAACACAGTGAAATGAATTGCCAACTTATCCAGCATATCTTTTACATATCGGATACCCTTCCAGCTGCAACCCAGTACTGGAAAACATCCATACACTTTCATTCACAAACATACAATATGGACAATTAAGTTAATCCGATTCACCCACACTGCATGTCTTTGGACTGTGGGGGAAACCGGAGCACCCAGAGGAAACCCACACGAACACGGGGAGAACATGCAAACTCCACACAGAAACGCCAACTGACCCAGCTGTGGCTCGAACCAGTGACTTTCTTGCTGTGAGGTGACAGTGCTAACCACGGAGCCACTGTGTCGCCGTACATGATAACCAAGACAAGACAAATAAATAAGCAAGCATCGATATGATGATAACAAATAAAACAACATGACAACCAAGAAAAATAAACCAGCGAACATACAAACGGGCACAAATAATGGGGGATGTCTCCTTAATGACACATCTGAGGCTGCACTCACCGTTAGTCGGTCCGGATCGCATGTGTGTTTACAGGCGTGCATGTTGCTCCACACTTCTGTGCGACAAAGCGCAGTCCTTTACTCTCTGTCCAAAGCAAACGGCACCTTCCCCTGCAGTCTGGCAGGATTTGAGGTGCTTTCAATCTAATAACTCCATAAGCTGCTCTACGTGTGTGTGTACGTGTGCGTGTTTGTGATTTCCTCCAGCGTGGGTGCCGTTTAGCCCCCCGAGCACTGTTTATTTAACTGCCTCTATGGGTGTGCATGAGGAAGAAGACATCAGATATAATCTGAGCAAGACTGAAGACTAAGTGTAAGTTTACTACAAAGCCCTCACACACACACACACATTTCTGCATTGTCTTGCAGACATCTGTGACTTCATATGAAGCTTATCTGTGAAAATCAGTTCACATGAAGTGCTTTAATAATACTTGAGGAGAGGAAATGATGGACATAGTTAGCCAAAGGCGATAAAGAGGGAAAGGAGAAAGCCGGAAAAAGACGGAGCATGTATAATTAATTATGTCATCATACTTTGATTGTAGATATTAAATCATAATTAGGTAATATGCGAGCACTTCTGCATTTCTGACCGGTGAGTGTGAATGACTGGGTCTTTATTTGATGCATCGGTTCTTTTAGAGTCATATTTTTGAATCAAATCAAATCAAAATAAATTGAGATCAAAATAAAAGCGGTTCATTCCGCTGTGGCGACCCCTGATATTGGACTAAGCCGAAGGAAAATAAATGAATGAAATCAAAATAAATGGATTATTCCAATTCTAATTAATCATTTCATGTTTGTTATTTGGTAACACGATGGTCCATTAGAGTATTAGTAGACTGTCTACTTAATATCTGTTGATACTGACATACAACAGACATTTAACTGACTATAAGAAACTTTGCAAGTACATGTCAACTTACACTAATCCTAACCCCAACCTAACAGTCTACTTAGAATCTAATGAGAATTAGTTGACATGTAACTTAAATTCAACAAACGGACCATCAAAATAAAGTGTGACCGTTATTTTAACTAGCAGTGAAACGAGTGTGAGAAATGTACAGTCGAATGGAAGATATTAGACATTATCATTAAAAAAGCCCTAACACTTTGTCAAAAAAAAAAAAAACACTTTGTGAGGGTGAATTTTGTGATCATGGTTGTCTGTTTGTACATCATCTCTGCATATAAACGTGTAACAGATGGGACGATAACCGGTTTACTGTGGTTTGGAAAAGTCAAGGTTTTAAAACCACTTAAATTTTATGTTATACAGTCCCTAAGCTATTAATAAGTTTTTTTTAAAGATTTATTTTTGCCCTTTTTGCCTTTATTAGATAGGACAGTATTGAGACAGGAAGCGAAGGTGGAGAGAGAGAGAGGGGGTGGGGGGTGGGGGGCGGGGGTAGGGTAGGGAAATGTCCTCGAGCCAGGATTCGAACTCAGGATGCCCTGATGTGCTGCTGCGCCATATGTCGGCGCGCTAACCACTAGGCCAGGGATCACCAATCTCGGTCCTGGAGGTCCGGTGTCCTGCAAGGTTTAGCTCCAACTTTTCCCAAAACACCTGCCTGGATGTTTCAAGTATACCTACGGAGAGCTTGATTAGCTTGTTCAGGTGTGTTTGATTAGGGTTGGAGCTAAAATCTGCAGGACACCGGACCTCTAGGAACACGTTTGGTGATCCCTGCACTAGGCTATTGCGCCGACAATTAAGTTTTTTTTAAATGTAAATAAACAAGGGGTTTGGTCACACTTTATTTTTACGTTCCGTTTGTTGAATATAACTTAAAACTATTGAAGACAGCAGTCTTATTGTAATTATTTAGCCTGACGTGTGTACCGTTTCAAAATATTATAAATGTTTCCTAACATAAAATATATTGTGTTCAATAAGGGGGAAAAAATGTTTTTTACTCAGACATTTAAAAAGAACATATTTCAAAGTAATCCTGTGATATTTTTATCCAGAGTTATCATACCATCAGAAACCTATAATGGCCCATGCCTAGTAACAGATCATTTGTCAATTTAGATGAAACTGTTAGAAACTAAACTCTTTCCAAGAGTTTTCCCTTATTACCTCATTTTGTATACTTCACTCTCACACTAGGTAGTTTCCTTGAACCGTATCGAAGCGCACTTGTCCGCCCTCCCCTCTCCACCGACAGCCTACACGGAGCATGCTTACGTCATTAATGATGGTACTGTTCAGTTTAACAGGAAGAGAGGCGCTCTCACTCAGCATCAGTATTATTTTAAGTCGTCTGTGATGCAGTGACACGCAGTCAAATATTTTGCGGAACAGATCCACCACTTCTGACACTCATAAATTATCATTAAAGGTCCTTGTGCTGCAGGTATTAAGAGGTTTGCAGCAAGGGGTTTCTATCTTTAATAAACTATGATGGTTTGTGTTCATTGAAAAGTAAGAACGATTAATAAATCCATTTGAAACAGTCACTTAAAAGTGATGTTGCGTCTTCAGTTTTGAGCGTCCCGCACCAAAGCCCAACCGAACCACTCTCTGGTACACCTCTTCCAACTGGGCCAGGGTCGGCCAACTGAACCACTCCTGGGCTCAATTCGGAGCCCTCACACTTGTCAAACGCTTCTGGGCATGGTTCAAATATAATACACTTATACCCTCACGATATAAGTGTACCACGCCAAAGCCCAACCAAACTGCACCCTGGCACACCTATTCCAACTGGGCCGGGGGCGGCCAATTGAACCATGCCTGGGACCGATTGGGAGCACTCCCACTTGTCAAACGAACCAGGAAATGTGCCCAGGCATGGTTCGGATAGCCTAGTGTGAGTGCACTCCATGTCTACACTAATTGGAATAAATTTGATAATGACTATGTCGCCTAAAAATACTCTGCATTCACACAATGTCTTTCAATGATTCCCCAAAAGTTGGTCATCCATACTGATAAAGACTGAAAACGCTTTTAAGATGCACAATACTTTTCACCACTTTACACATTTTCACCTGCTGTTTATTATCATTCCACTTTTTTTTTGAAACATCTTGCGAAATATGTTGAGGAAAAGCACCAAGTTTTTTTAAACGGCTCTACAGTAGTAGTGAGTTGCTGTTGCGAGTAACACTGGAGTATAAAGTTGCAAAAGCGAGTGAGAATGTAGACGGTGAGACGAGCCAAAACAACATCTCTGAGTAAACATTCCGGGTCCTTTGAAGAAAAGCAATCTGGAGCATGTAGCAAAACGACATTAATCTTTAACAATGCTGTCAAAATAGAAAGCATCCAAAAACCACTGCTGTACAATGTCAGCCACCATTTTAGCTGAACTGATCAGATCCCAATGCATGTATCCGAAATGAGCAGTTGAAATCATAGTTGATCAGCGCCACAGCTCAGAATGCATGAGATTTGGAGACACTGTAAAGTATAACCATAACAGAGTGAAAGTTTATAGATTACACATTTTAAAGGCATTTCAAAAGATTTTAAAGCATTCAGCACAAAAAATAAAGACTGACAAATAAGATACTGAAGAATAAATAATAAAGAATGTTAATACAATGAAGACTATACGATGTTTAAATCACGTTTGACTACTCAATTTCTGTACCTAAATATAAAGCACCGTTCATTTTAATAATTAATATTAATAATAATATTTCCTTACATTTTTATAGCACTTTTCTAGACACTCAAAGCACTTTACACAATGGGGGGGGGGTCTCCTCATCTACCACCAGTGTGCAGCATCTACCTGGATGAAGCGACAGCAGCCAAATTGCACACCAGAGCGCACACCACACATCAGCTGATTGGTGGAGAGGAGACAGAGTGATTCAGTTAATTATGATATGAGGATGGTTAGGAGGCCATGATGGACAGAGGCCAATGGGCAGATCTGGCCAGGATGCCAGGGTTAAACCCCTACTCTTTTTCGAAGAACATCCTGGGATTTTTAACGACCACAGAGAGTCAGGACCTTATGTTAACATCTCATCTGAAACACGGCGCTAACTGACAATATAGAGTCCCTTTCACAATACTGGGAAAGAACCCACACAGACCGCAGGTTGAGCGCCCCCTGTTGGCCTCACTAACGCCACTTCTGGTCCAATTAACAATCAACCTCCAGCAGCAACCTCCAATCCGGTCAGTACCTGGATTGGAGACCACATGGGAAAGCTTTCCCATGTGGTCTCCAATCCAGGTACTGAAACGGGCACAGACCTGCTTAGCTTCAACGTTATCTTTGCTCTCTTGTATTTATCTATGATTGTAATTTGTTTATTATGTTTTATACATCATTCACTCCCCTATAAAACCACACCAATCAATGTAAACTTAATGATTTCTTTCCAAATAAAGCTACTTAAGTCATCTGGTAAAATTGTATATTTATAAATTGCAACGTGTAATCATAGAAAAATGAAATAAATCACAATGTCAGATTTTTCCAATATCATGCGGCCCTAGATCACTCCATTTTCACAGTCCACACTGAGAGACGAATAGTTTTTTACTTATGTGTCCAGTTTGGAAAGTGTTTTTAAAAGATACAGGCAAGCCCGAAATTAGGCATAATCATTTAATAATTGACTTTTGCTGCTTGTATAAACTACATACTTAAAATGAGATAGCTTTGGGACAACTTAATTGTTTTATGTTCAATCGACTTAAATTTGTAAAAACTATTAAGTTAACTAAATTGAATTGTGTTGAAAGAACACAGAAAAATTGTGTGGAAACAAGAATTTTTTCCATTGATGGTTAGGAGACAAAACATTAAAGCTTTGCAGTGGCCCAGCCAGAGTTCTGACTTAAATCCAATTGAGAATCTGTGGAGGGAGCTAAAGATCAGGGTGGGGACAAGGGGACCTTTCAACCTGTAAGAGTTGGAGCTCATCGCTAAAGATGCAAAAAGCTGTTCAGCATTTTATTGCTGTAATACCCAATCAAGGCTTTACTATTATTAATTGAAAAGGAACAATTCTGGGCATGAAACTTTTTGTTAAAATGTAAATAAAAGCTGCGAAATATATTTTTCCCACAATGATGTCTGTTGCACATCATCTTTTGGGAGTACACAGTGTCACTTCCGGTCACAAAAAAAAAAATAATTTGGTTGAACAAACGTAACTTTAAGACAGAATCTACCAGGGCTATGAATAATTTCAGGCTTGACTGTATATTTTCCTTGCCTAAAATGCTGTCTCAGTGTGGACAATTCCAAAAATATGTTTTAAACAAAAAGGATTCAGTGTGGATATTGGCTGAGAGTCTGAAAACTGGCATGTTGAGCTGTTTGAGATGCTAAAGCAAACGCTATTTCGAAAGCTGATCATCTCACATAACGCTTGTCAGTCTAACACATGAAGATCAAATCCTAATGAACCCCAAACAGAAGACTGCACAACCTCAGTTTACAGAGATTTACCACAGTACTACAGAAAACACCACACCCTCGACAAAATACACACTGAAAGGGAGGTTTTGTTTTAGTTCTGCTTTCGCATTGCATCAGCGATGTATTTCCAGGATTAAAACGCAGAGTGTAAAATGCACTGGACGCACCAGTCCACGTGAGTCACAACAAATCCATCTGCACCAAACACACACTTCTCCTGGTCGCCAGGAAGATATCTGAGGTTCAGGAGCTCCTAAACATGTCTATTTGTTCCTGACAAAAACAAATGGTTGGTTTTATGTTTTTTTGCTCCTTGGGCTTTCAGAGTGTGAACATTTCAAAACTTGACTTCACAAAGTGGTTCTTTAAGGAATTATTTTGGGTGGCTGAGGTACTACAGTATCTAAGAACCACAGCCATACAGTGACCACTACACCCCTTTTCCACCAGCATGAACTTGGTGCTAGTTCAGAGCTAGTACTCTTTCTGGTTTGTCTAGGAAGCCTTCTAAAAACCACTTTGCTTTTCCATGGGCTAGAGAGCCACCATAGGCCATGTATGACATCACCGAACATGTCTTTCCCAGCAACCCAAACGACGCAGAAGCACCATACAAACACACTAATGATGATGAGTTGCTATTAATGCTACACCAGCTTTGTGATTTTACATTGGCATCCAAACAGCAAAACCAGCATGTTCTCTTGGCACTCCATAGTTTTGAAGAGACTACAAGTGATACAAGATTACAAGTGATAATAACATATTTAACAATACGTTGTGCTGCTATTATTAAAAATGCCACTCAAAACTAGAGCCTGACCGATATATTGTTTTGCCAATTTTATCAGATGATATGCCGATACATTGGAGGATCTGCTGCCGATATGGACATTTTTAAAACATACAGTATTTCACAGAATATGCAGACATTCAAAAAACAATTGGGAAAAATATATCGCTTTCTTGATTTTTATCAGCCAATATTCCAATACGTTAGAGAATCTGCCGCTCATAGGAACATTTTAAAAACATATTTCACAGAATATGCAGACACTCAAATAAAATTTAGGAAAATATATTAGTCGATTTTATAAGCTGATATGCTGATACATTGGAGAATCTGCCACTGATATGAACATTTTTACAACATATTTCACAGAATATGCAGAATCTCAAATAAAATTTAGGAAAAATATTGTTTTGTCGATTTTATAAGCCAATATGCTGATACACTGGAGAATCTGCTGCCCAAATGAACATTTTTACAACATATTTCACAGAATATGTAGACATTCGAGTAAAATTTTAAATATATTGTTTTGTTGATTTTATCAGCCAATATGCCGATACATTGGAGAATGTGAACATTTTTAAAACATGCACTGTAAAAAAAAAAAAATCTGCAATTTAAATAGGCCGTTAAATTACAGAAATTTACTGTAAAATAACAAAGGTTGAATTATAGAAATTTACCAGAAATTTTAATTTAGGGAAATTTCTGTAATCTAATGTTCATTATTTTACGGTAAATTTCTATAATTTAACGGCCGTTATTTTACTTTTTTTTTTACGGAACTCCAGCTGCCGGAAATAAACCGTAAAATTACGGATTTTTTTTTATATTTCACAGAAAATGAAGACATTGAAATAACAATTAGGAAAATATATATCGTTTTGCTGATTTTATCAGCCAATATACAAATACATTCGAGAGTCTGCCATCGATATGAACATTTTAAAAACATATTTCACAGAATACGCAGACATTGAAATAACAATTAGGAAAACCAAACCAAAAAATAAAATAAAATAAATAATAATAATAATAATAATAATAATAATAATAATAATAATAATATTATATATATATATATATATATATATGTTTTGCTGATTTTATCAGCTTCAAATGCCGATACATTGGAGAATCTGCAGTCGATATGAAAATTTTTAAAACATATTTTAAAACACAGAATATGCAGATTTGCAGATTTTATCAGCCGATTTGCCAATACATTAGAGAATCTGCCGCCCATATAAATTTTTTTAAAAACATTTACACAGAATATGCAGACACTCAAATAGAACTTAGGAAAATGTATTGTTTTGTCGATTTTATTAGCCGATATGCCGATACACTGGAGAATCTGCCATCGATATGACATTTTTTACAGCATATTTCACAGAATATGCAGACACTCAAATAAAATTTTCAATATATTGTTTTGTCGATTTTATCAGCCGATATGTCGATACGTTGTAGAATCTGCCGCAGATATGACCATTTTTAAAACACATTTCACAGAATACGCAGACATTCAAATTAACAATTAGGAAAACATATCCTTTTGCCAATTTGATTAGTCTATATGCCGATACATTGAAGATTTTGCTGCTGATATGAACTTTTTAAAAAACATTTCACAGAATGCATAACTGCTTTAAATGTAATTACTTAAATACTTGTAATTAAGCAGAGCACACAAGTCATTGGTATTTAAAATATAATAAAACAAAACATGCCAAAACATGTTTTTTTTTTATGTTTATTTTACCTAATTGTGATTTGAATGTCTACATTTTGAAAAGCTG
Organism: Danio albolineatus; assembly: GCA_903798035.1. Taxonomy (NCBI): domain Eukaryota; kingdom Metazoa; phylum Chordata; class Actinopteri; order Cypriniformes; family Danionidae; genus Danio; species Danio albolineatus. Next base: position 10,394 of record CAIGQQ010020980.1, read on the forward strand.
TGCCTCCTGTATAAATTGTCCCAAACAATGTGTTCATATATTTGTTACTGTATGTTGATGTATACTGTATTCTATGAAGAGAACTAGTCCTTTGGTTGGTACTGTACTATAATATGCACAAACACTGTAGAATATAGGCTGATATATCAATATCTGTATTGTTTTAACTTCCGGTTTTTGTTATTGGAGCTGAAAAAAAAAGCATATCAGTCACAAGTTAAAAGTTCACCGACAAGTTAAAATTATGTCATTTACTCATACTCCACTTTCTCCAAACCAGGTTGAGTTCTATTCCTCTGTTGAACATGAAAGATGTTTTTAATGAACTGAAATTCACAGTAAGAAAAAACTACTATGGAATTCAAACATTCTTCAAAATATCTTCTTTTGTGTTTAACAGAATGAAAAGAAACAGGTTTGAGTGCAATTCAATTTTCATATTTGGATGAACTACATCTAAGTCCTCTCAGATTTGTTCCCTATAAGAGACAAGAGTGTGTTTGGGGATTATAGAGTCTCATCCTCCAGAACCCCTGCTGTCTGCCGCAAATAAAAGAGTCTATATTTAAAGAGGCAGACAGAAGCAATACAATTACCTGAGGGGATCAGGTGCTTCAGGCAAAGAAACAGAAAAGATGTGGCACGAGTGCTTCAACACAGCTGACACCCATCTAGTGCTTTTTCTCAAATTTAAGGACAAAATATGGTCTTGTCTGCATGTCATGACCCCTCCACCACCGCTACTGTCAGAATATCTTATCTTCAATCTTGAAAAACCAACTTCCTTGGTACTCCGTCACAGTTCAAAACGTAATGTTCGGTATTCATTTTAAAACAGTTTTTGAGATTCTTCTGCTCATTTAACCAAATACAATATCAGTAACAACAGTAATGTTACAATTGATTTAAAAAAATGGATATACTATACAAACTTAGTTTCTTTCTACAATTTAAAGCTAAATTTAGAATAATTTATCTGGTAATCAGTGTCATAAGATACTTAGAAAGAATATTAATGATTTGCTGTTTGAAATGTTTATCATCACTTTTGAAAATAGCTATTTTGAGGATAAATTATAATGCATTTGTCTTTGCTCAATAGAAATCATTTGAAATAACAGGATTTATTTCAAATAAATAAGTTTAGTAACATTACAAATATGACAACAACAAAAAAACAAACTGAATCTGTCAGAATCTAACTTTTCACTGAAAATATGTAGTCACACACTCACCGGCCACTTTATTAGGTACACCCGTCCAACTGCTTGTTAAAGCACATTTTTAATCAGGCAATTACATGGCAGCAACTTGATGCACTCAGGCATGTAGACATGGTCAAGACGATCTGCTGCAGTTCAAACTGAGCACCACAATGAGGAACAAAGTTGATTTAAGTTACTTTGATCATGGCATGGTTGTCGTCATAAAAGGCTAATCATCTCAGCCTGGTTTCTTGAACATAAAAACGAGTTCACTGTATTTAAATGGCTTACAGAGTCACCAGATTTCAATCCGATAGAGGACAGTACCTATGGGATGTAACGGGAGATTATCATGGATGTGCAGCTGGCAAACCTGCAGCAACTGCGTGACGCTTTCATGTCAATATGGACCAAAATCTCTGAGGAATATTTCCAGTACCATGTTGAATCTCTGCCACGAAGGATTAAGGCAGTTCTGAAGGCAAAACGAGGTCCAACCTGGTACTAGTAAGGTGTACTTAAAAAAAGTAGTCGTTGAGTGTATACATAGACATACATAAAAACTGCTTTTATTTCAGGCAAACTAAAAGAAATGACTTTCTCCAGGATAGATAATCATTTAAAAAAATATATATCTATATGTTTGCCTTAACTGTGTGACACAGAAATGAAAACAAAACAAAATTAAATGAAAGGAAATGAAAAAGGAAACGAAAACAAAACAAAAAGCAAAATGCATTAAAAAAAGACGCAAAAACGATATAGTGCAGGCAAATCTGGAGAGCAAGTATTGGTGCAAAATATATATAAATATACATATATACATACATACACACACACTTTATTATTATATATATGCTTTTATTCCAGGAAAACTAAAAGAAATAAGACTTTCTCCATATATCAATAATCATTGATTATTGAATCATAATCATGAATAA
>CAIGQQ010020981.1:0-12750 GCA_903798035.1 Danio albolineatus
CGGGTGCGCACCCGAGTTCAGAAGACGTGTTCACACTAGCTAAACGTATTGTACTATGACGTCAAACAAACCCGGGTGCGGACCAAAAGTGCTAGTGTGAAAGCACCCTTAAAGTCAGGATTTTACTTTAAATCAGTGTTTCTCAACTGGTGGGTCGTGACCCAAAAGTAGGTCGCGGGAACATTTTTAGTGGGTCGCGGAGTGTGTGTAAAACATTAAGTTTCTAACTTATTTACTGGACTTTACCGGACTTTTATTTTGAAATGCTCATACCGGACTTTTAATTTGAAATGCGTATACCGGACTTTTATTTTGAAATACGCAATCGTACTTTGTAATATTTGTATAATTTGATACATTTTGTCCAGTGAAATCAATAAAAATAAATTATTTGTAAGCCTTGGTGATTTTCTTATGATTTATCTGTCACTTCTTGTGTATGTTAACAAATAAATACAAATTAATTCATTATAATTCCTAAAACTAAAATATAGTTCCTAAAAATTTGGGTCGCGACTTGATGACCTTGTAAAAATGTGGGTCCCATGGCCAAACCAGTTGAGAACCACTGCTTTAAATTGTCTTATAGCTGGGTACATTCTCCTGTAAAGTTTTGTTGTTATTATAGGTCAAAACATTTGCATGGTAAATGGCGTATGCGCTTTCCATCCCATTTTGTCCCTCATTATAAATGAGACCCTTGGAAATAGAAAGATGAACAAACAAACAAACAAAAGTCTAGAACGACCAATACCATTATCTCTCATTTGTTTTACTGTATGCAGAAAAACATAATGCTTTTTGGCTCTCACGTTCACTCTAATTGATAATTGGGATTTGAGGGAACATGGGTGCTCAGGGACCTGTAGGCAGATTATTTCCTTCTCTCACACCCTTCAACAATTAGTTCCCCCACTTTGTTTCCCTCCATCGCAGCCAGCACAACAGCTTTTTTCCAGACAAGTAACTTCGCAATGAAACCTAATCTAATCCTCCTCATTATACTCCAGGGAAAGTGTTAACATTTACAGTGGAGGAAGGCCTGGCAGTGGACAGATGCAGCTTGGCAAGGTCAAACCAGTCAGCGTGTATCCAGCGAGCAGGCTGATGTCTGACTGTGGGCAGGATGAAGACGCCTGGCGCTCTTCTCACACTCAGCCCAACCCATCTCGCCTCTCACTTTTGGGCACAGGCTTTACTGGAGCTTAGAGAAGAACCCAAATGGTCTCAAAATACACAACAGCACTCCTGGCTAAAACAAAGGTCTGATTGTTGAGCTGGAGCTCTTGGGTGGATGGGCTCTCATTCTTTTGCAAGAGGCGCAGTAGATGAAGTGGTTTGATATAGATTACTGCCCGTTGGGTAATCAGGATTTGGGCTCAAGCTTGTCCTTGTGTTCCCCCTGAACTTTCAGCATTGCTTTTTTCATTAGCTCAATGGAGTAAAGATTCAGGAATGATGACTTTATTAAATTCCACGCCAACAGACTACCCAATATCAGCTTGATTTTTGACATAATGTTAATGAGGGTGTCATGGTGATTTGCCAATGACAGTGAGCTAAAGGATGCTAAAATTGGTCTCGTATAGTTACAGTGGCCAAAAAAGCTCAAATGCACTTTATGCAAATTTTGACAACACATGCAAATAGAGAAATGTCCTGCAAATAGCGAAGACCATAGCAAAAATGGTTCAGGGGACCACAATAAGTGACACACCCAGCTGCTTTTTTAAAATTCATTAATATCATTCATTTTCTACTGCTTCTCCTGGACCGGGTCACGGGGGCAGCAGTCTTACGAGAGAACCCCAGACTTCCCTCTCCCCAGACACTTCCTCCAGCACCTACGGGGGATCCTGAGGTGTTCCCAGGCCAGCCGAGAGACGTAGTCCCTCCAGCGTGTCCTGGGTCTTCTCCGAGGCCTCCTCCCGGTGGGACATGCCTGGTACACTTCCCTAGGTAGTCGTCCAGGAGGCATCCGAAACAGATGCCCGAGCCACCTCAGCTGACTTTTCTCAATGTGGAGGAGCAGCAGCTCTACTCCTTGCTCCCGGGTGACAGAGCTCCTCACCCTATCCATAAGGATGCGCCCTGCCATCCTGCAAAGGAAACTCATTTCGTCCGCTTGTATCCGAGATCTTTGTTCTTCTGTCATGACTCAAAGCTCATGACCATAGGTAAGAGTAGGAGCGTAGATTGACCGGTAAATCGAAGGCTTTGCCTTTCGTCTCAGCTCTTTCTTTACCACAACAGACCGGTACATCGAATGCATTACTGCTGCCACTGCACCAATCCGCCTGTCAATCTCGCATTCCATCCTTCCCTCACGCATGAACAAAACGCCAAGATTCTTGAATTCCTTCACCTGGGGTAAGGACTTTCCTCCAACCTAGAGATGGCCAACTACCTTTTTCCGGTGGAGCACCATGGCCTCGGACTTGGAGGTGCTGATTCTCAGCCCAGCGACATCACACTCGGCAGCAAACCGCCCCAATGTATTCTAAGGTCCATGTTCGATGAAGCCAACAGAACAACATCGTCTGCGAATAAAAGACTGGTAACATGGTAACAACCAGTACAGCAAAGAGACGGCAACATAGCGGCATCATCAAATTATGAGGATTAAAAAAAACATTAAAGAAAACATTGGAAGCAAACATTTAAGTGGGTTTAACACAATGAAAAAAATTGTGTTTTGCACAGTTTGAGGGCCTCACGGTGGCGCAGTGGGTAGCACAATCGCCTCACAGCAAGAAGGTCGCTGGTTCGAACCTTGGCTGGGTCAGTTGGCATTTCTGTGTGGAGTTTAAATGTTCTCCCCATGTTCGCGTGGGTTTCCTCCGGATGCTCTGGTTTCCCCCACAAGTCCAAAGACATGTGGTACAGGTGAATTGGGTAAGCTAAATTGGCCCTAGTGTATGTGTGTGAATGAGTGTGTATGGATGTTTCCCAGTGATGGGCTGCAGTTGGAAGGGCATTCGCTGTGTCATTGAGCTGCAATAAAATACCTGCACATTTTCCATACTGCTCTTTTTGTTTGCATTAAACTTTGAATTCTGCTCATTATACACGTGTTAATATTTTTTAAGTATTTAAATTCTAGATTCACAGACGTTATTTTTGACATATTGTTTAAAATATGTGGCGAAGAAGTAGCTTTTAACTTTTTTTTTTTGGTGGGGCCAGTGAAAATTTGGGCAGGGCAAGTAAAAATCTCAACCACTGGCCAGATCGGGCCTGAACCCTGAACCCTTAGCACTGAACCCTGTATGGTAATTATTTAGGAAAATTATTTAATCAAAGGGATACATCATTTCCTCATAAAGTTCCAAATGTATGCAGTTGTGTGAAATGAACAGATTTGATGATCTGAAACGTAAAAAAGACAGAAATCAGTAAGGGGGAAATAATTTATCACAAAACTGTATTGACCTTATTCTTCAATGGAGAAGTGCGCTCGTATTTGCGATTGTTTTAGAACTTCCCATTCAGTCGCCTATGGGAGAAATGACTAGGAATAATAAACGACAAAAAACAGTCAAACTACTCGCCCTACAAACAATTGTGTTCATGACCATACAAAGCAGAATTATACAACAAGAAAACATCAGCTTGCAACATCAATCAGCAGAACGAGCTGTTTTTAACGTCTAAAAATGAATGGAAGTGGATGAGGCCGGAAGTTTCAAGCCAAAAAGATTCAAACGACTGCGCCTCCTCGTAGCGAGGATAAGGTCAATATTTTTGGAACTGTACAACTTCCATTTGTAAAACACAAAGAAATAATAGCTGATAGCATTTTAATGACCATTTATTTTTATATTAAGGACAAAAACATGCAATGAAATGTTGCATTACAAAAGAAAAAGCCATGTAGGTGTTGGAATGACATGATGGTGTGTAAATGATGACAGATTTGTATTTTTTTATTATTATTAAACTATCCATTTATTGATTGATTGTAATAACCTGGTTGAGTCATCATGATAATATCACTTGTCATGTTGAAGTGTTGGTTAGTTTTGCTGGCTTTATTATGGAGTAGCAGATTCCAAAAAGTTACAAGACTATTGAGGCTAAGCTGTTGAGAACAAGTATGTGCCGGGCATAATGACAGGTCCAGGAAAAACCACCAGCAGTTTCCAATTAAAAACACCAGATTAGCTTTTCATAATGTAATACTAAAACAATCATTCATTCATTCATTTTCTTGTCGGCTTAGTCCCTTTATTAATCCGGGGTCGCCACAGCGGAATCAACCGTCAACTTATCCAGCATATTTTTTACGCAGCGGATGCCCTTCCAGCCGCAACCCATCTCTGGGAAACATACATACACACACACATTCACACTCATACACTACGGACAATTTAGCCTACCCAATTCACCTGTACCACATGTCTTTGGACTTGTGGGGGAAACTGGAGCACCCGGAGGAAACCCACGCAACCACGGGGAGAACATGCAAACTCCACACAGAAATGCCAACTGACCCAGCCAGGGCTCGAACCAGCGACCTTCTTGCTGTGAGGCAAACGTGCTACTCACTACGCCACTGTGGCGCCATACTAAAACATATGACATCTAAATAGCACCAAGCAAGCTGATTATGTTTCTCAAAATTGTGAAAACATACATGGTAAATACATATTACATCCTGATTAATAGGATCAACATGCAAATCATCCCCAGCTCAGGGGATGCAACTATCAGTAACATCATTTATTTAAAATTTTTGGAAATTGCATGGCTTACAGTTACACTTACAGCTTACATTTAAAACCCTACCTACTGTGTCGCTAAGTTTAAAAATTGTACTAAGGCAAGAATTGGTGTCTTTAAATAGTTTTAGGACAACTTTGTCAACTTCAACTTCAAATATGGACTACTGGGTCACACTTTATTTTGATGGTCCGTCTGTTGAATTTTAGCTACATTGCATCTACATGCCAACTAATTCTCATTAGATTATAAGTAGACTGTTAGGTTGGGGTTAGGATTAGTGTAAATTGACATGTATGCAAAGTTTCTTATAGTCAGTTAAATGTCTGTATTAACAGATATTAAGCACAGTCTACTAATACTCAAATGGACCATCAAAATAAAGTGTTACCGACTACTTGTCACACCCTCTGCACTTTCCCGCAGTCCCAATCACCATTCGCAATCACCAGCCACCACACACCACAGCCGTGAGCACTCCCCTGATTATTGATTCCTCACACCTGCAAGCACTTCCCTCTGCACACATAAATACTCGCCTCACTCATTCACTCACTGACCGGTATCACGCTCACACGATCAACCCTACCTTCTTGTCTTGTCGTCCTTGGATGCTCTCCTGTGCTCCCAACGACTCAGCCCTGCCTTCATCTGATCCTGCTAAAGGGAAGTGACTTTGATTTCACATTAAGGCTGTTTCTCAATATGCGTTCTTCAGCGGTCTTGCGTCCTCGTGTTCTCCTGTAACGTCATCATCAACTGCCAAAGTTCAGTTCCAATACTCAAGACCGCAAGAACGAAGGACGCGTGAAAGTTCCCGGATGTGTTCTTGATGTCAAGGACGCACCGATGCAGACTTGAGCACCGAACTCGCTCTAGAGGTCCCAGAAGTCATTGCGACTGGAGGTGGGAAGCGCAGCATTTTATATAGATTTATTATTAAAGTTCAGAGATATACTTATTTACCTCAGGAGTTGAAAGTAAACATTACCATGAAAATCTTAGTAAAGGCATAAACACATTAAGGGTGTTTGTTTGTTGAAATTCGTATTAAAATTTTAAAACGTATTAAAACGTATAAAAAATCGTTGTATGAATGCTGTAATGTTTAAATAAGTTTCGGTTAAAGACGCGCGAGGGTCATGTGACCATCAGGAAGAACGCAGCATCTCATTTCTCACAGGACGCGTTCTCTGTCCTCGCGGTCTCCCGAGTTCGTTCTTCCGATGTGACCTGACAAGACCGGTCTCCACAAGAACACGAGTCCGTTCTCTGCGATCTTGGAATTGAGAAACAGCCTAAGACTTGTGTGCACTCTAAACTCACCTACCTGGATCTCCTGCTCCTCTCTGGATTATTCATCCTGGCTTTGATCACACGTGTGTTCTTATTGAATTCTATTCAATAAATATATCACTTTTGTAATCCCTGACTCCCTCTCCTTGTTGTGACCGTGACACTGTGTATACAGTGTTTTATTTCATTTCTGTTACTCAATACTGTTAGACTTCAGAAAACCATAAAGCACTGTTTATTTAATTAGTATCTATGTTCTATTGTATTCATTAATGCTTCTAATTATTTTAGTATATTTTATGTTTATAAATATTTTAGTATATTTTGATGTATAATTATAAATTTTTCTCAAATGGAGTGATTTTAATCATCTTGTGAAATCACATTCATATCGCAATATGCATAGTAGAAAATCTTTAATTATTTTAAATGTTGTGCATCCCTATATAAAACATATGGTCATGTTATAATTTTAAACTTAGTAGTAGTAGTAGTAGTAGTAGTAGTATATATGATTTTGGACATGGCTAACTCTATCTCTGCTGCACTATATTTGAACCAATGTGTGTATGTGTGTGTGTGTGTGTGTGTGTGTGTGTTTTAATTAAATTATTATTTTTGGTAACACTTTATTTTGATGGTCCATTTGAGTATTAGTGTGACCTTATTTTTCCACAATGGCTGAAATACCACAGAAATACTGTAGAAACTAACCAGTAAATGATGTCCGTCTCAGCCAAACTGGTTAGGAAAACATTCACTTTTACCACCTCTTTCTTCATCAAGTCGCACTTTTGATTCTTATGAAAGCTGCTGCTGTTGAAAGCAGCACCACGGTCTCCGTACAACCTTGGTGTTTAGTTAATATGAGGTTTCGCTTTCTCCACTCCAACCTTTTGTAATTCGATTTTAATTAATTTTGAGGGGAGAGAGATGGAAAGTTGAGTTAGTGCGTTTTTATCTGGCTGCTTTTCTGCTACAGCGAGGGGCTCTGCTACAGTGCTGAGAGTCAGCAAGAATGCTAATAATTCTGAAAGGCTTACAGTTGGCCGACAGTAGTCATGGCAATGGCCCCCGTACAATGGAGGCCTTTAAAAGAGGCCGATTGGGAGGAGGGGGTTCAGTTCTCATCCACTCAGCGGTGCGGCGATATTGCAAACAGGCATTTTCCACTCTCCCCTGAGCTGTTTGTTATGGGATTAGGTGCCGCCAATAGTGATCTGCACTATTCTGAGGTTAAAGTCTCTCTTTTAATAGTGTTTTAATAATGTGCAAGTTATGAGCTCGCTGTCTTTACAGGAAGGAAGCTTTAGCTGCTTAGATTCATGTTGACTGTTGAGTATTAAAGTCACACAGAACTCAAAATAAGCAAGTTATCAATTCAGTCATCAGTTTCTTGTGTAAAAATCAAGACCTGCTCATTCTTCATCGTAGAGTTGTTTCACTCAGATAAGCAGTCTCTTCATTATGTGCAATTGCTCGTTAAGACAAATATCTAAACAGCCAACCACATGACAGCAACTTAACTCATTTATGTATGTAGATGTGATCAAGAAGGTCTCCTGCAGGTTTCCTGCTCTGTATCTGGCTCAGGCATGGTTCAGTTGGCCGGCCCTGGCCCGGTTGGAAGAGGTGTGTCTGAGTGTGGTTCACTTGGGCGCGGTATGCTTGTAGTGTAAGTGCAAAGTGCACCTGAGCCTGAAACGAGTATACGCTTGTCTCCCCCGATGTCCCGCACTCACATTACATTCGGGCCTGAGCAGGCTTAAGTCATCAATGATGCGCTGTTCAGTTTAAGAGAAGCGCTCTCGCTCAGCACAGTGGACATTTCTTTATATCGTTTTAGTCGTTTGAGATGCAGTAACACAAAGTCAAATATTTCACCAAACAGATCAGCCACTTTTGACGCTCATAAACAATCATAAAGTCCTCGTGCTGCAGGAATTAGGAGGTTTGCTGAAGGTGCCGATGTCGTGCAGTGAGGGGTTTGCGTCTTTACTAACCTACGACAGTTTGCGTTTACTCAACAGTAAGAATGATTAATATATCCATATCAAACAGTCCCCAAAAGTCACGTTTCCTCTTCAGTTTTGGGCTCAGGCGCGCTTTTTCCAACCGGGCCAAGGCCGGCCAACTGAACTGCGCCCGATTCAGAGCACTCACACTTCTCAAACGATCTGGGAAAGGGGCCTGGGCACAGTTCGGATAGCATAGTGTGAGGGCGTACTTACACTATGCTATTCGAACCGTGCCCAGGCCTTCTCTATATGCACCAGACACTTCACTTAGTCCCAATCTCAGTTCTACCCTTCCCCTTACCAATTCTGTCTTAATTCTCTTGAGCTTGAAGGCGCAGTGCTAAGGGGAAGGGCTAGATAGCCCTTTAAACAGAGATTTTTCAGGACCACACTAAAAACCAAGGGGCACAAACATATTCCAGAATTAGGGGTGTCAAAATTTATTGTTTCTTCGGTGCACCATGATGCAGATGCGGACAATTCGGTATCGGTTCAGTAATAGATCATAACTGATTATTATGTACTGACGTCATTTATCTCATTTGCGCTATATGTCTCCGTAGCTTACTATGGCGAGGGAGGCGAGAGCGAGTATTTAAGACGCTCCAATTACTTTAAATCTCAGAAACTGTGCACAATTTTACAGCGTGTGTGTTTACTGGAGTTTCACTGACACTTACAGCAGAAGCCCCTATTTCACTGCGATTGAGAAAATGAAAGTACTCCTTTTCTCTCTCTCTGGCCCATCTGACCTGCTGGTGTGACTTTTCCTCTCCTCTCTGCGGTTACAGCTATACCTCTGGATACAGATACGAGTGCGTGTCTTTAGAGTTTTCTTCTCCCCGTCTATCTTGGATCAACTGTGATCGCCACTGCCTTTTATCAGTTTATCATCGGTGAACAGCGCCAGAGCGTTACAGCCAATCGCAGCCCTTCCTATTGAGTGCGTGACCAATCATAGGGGTGTAAGAAGGAACTCACTAGACAAGGCTCAGAAAGCCAGCGGGATAATTATATTCCTTTATTTGCTATAAATGCTGTTATGTTGTTCTGTGCATGTACTTGAGTTTGTTAAGAGTGTGTTCTGACCTGTCTCCTTGTGATCTATTGTTTCTGTGTGTTGTCTACACGTTCTCCCGGCGCACGTGACTCCTTTGTTTTGACAGCTCGCCATGTGCTCCTTTCCTGTTGCGTCTCTTCCCCGCCTTCTTGTTATCCTATTATTATTTCATTAGCGATCAGGGTTGCCACCTGTAGCTCCTTGATTTCATCCCCTATTTAATCCCTTTTGTCTCCTCGTCTTTTGTCAGATCGTCTTTGTGTGTAGTCTGAGCAACTCGCTCGAGAGCCGTGTATTTTTCCCTGTCATGTCATGTCCTGTCGATCTTTCAGACTCCAAGATCTTTAGTTTTGGTTTCGCTCTCTCTCGCTGCTCACCTCTCCTCTGCCCTATCAGGATTGCCGCCTGAGACCAGATCTCTTCACCGATCATTTGTGGGGTTCGGATTGCACCCTCAACGAGCTTACACCCACCAGCACTTCACCGCTGTGCGTTTGCCGCACCGTCTGCCGAGCACGGAACCTGGTCACGCCGCCCCACCTACTAAGCACGGGCATTTGTCACGCCGCGAGCCTGCCATCGTGTGGCCATAATCTAGAACTGTCCAACCGAACTGTTTTGATCTGGGCTTCATGAACATTAACTATTGAACCTTTTTTTGGCCTTTTCCTCTATTTGGAGGTGTTTTTTTGTTCGATCTAAGTGAATAAATGTGAGTTCACCTGCATTTTTGAATCTGTGAATTTTTCTCCTGACAGAACGATCTGACCAGTGAATGGATTCAGCAGGTGCCGACCAAGTCCGAAATGCAGTGACCCAGCAAGGCATTCTCCTGGGCCAACATGCCACTCAGCTAACAGCCACGTCACAGGAGGTTGAGTTCCTGACAGCACGGGTGGCTGAGCTTAACACATTGTTCCAGGAACTCCAGCTTAATGTTGGAGTCGGTAGACAGGCAGCTGCTTTCCTCCACCCAGAACAAGAGCCGCATGCAAACAATCCACCACCCTACGATGGGGACCCCAGCTGTTGTCGGTCTTTCTTATCCCAGTGCTCACTGGTGTTTGCTCTCCAACCTCGTCGCTACGTCACAGAGGAGTCCCGGGTGGCTTTTGTTATAACTCTCCTGAAGGGCAGGGCCCGTGACTGGGCTACGGCAGTGTGGGATGCTCGAGCCCCGTTTTGTGCCACTTTCAATGAATTCAAAGAAGAGATGACTAAACTGTTCGATCGATCAGCTCAGGGGGATGAGGCGGCTTCTCTTCTGGCCCAGCTAAGTCAAAACAGACGCTCCGTAACAGACTACTCCATCCAATTCAGGACTCTGGCTGCCGCCTGTGCGTGGAATGAGGCGGCTCTTCGAGCAAGGTTTCAGGATGGCTTGGATGACGAAATTCAGGACGAGATTGCCACCCATGACCTGCCTCGGGATTTCGATGCCCTGGTCGACTTGGTTCTACGAGTCGAGCGCCGTCTCCATCGCCGCCAACAGCGGCGCATGACCCGTTCTTCCTGGGGAATGGAGGAGGCAGATTCAAGTTCATCTCACTCACCATCACTTGCTTCAGATCAGGAGCCTATGCAGCTAGGCCATCTGCGATTGACCACACAGGAGAAACGGCATCGTCTAGCTAAGGGGCTCTGTCTGTACTGTGGGAGACCAGGCCATCAGGCGATTCGGTGTCCTTTAAAAGCCCCCGCTCGCCAGTAAGGAGGGGGATACTGGTGGGCACGCTTCCCTGTTCTGACACCCCCAAGCATCATACCTCACTGCCAGCCTCACTCCAGTTTGGAGACGTTGTACACTTGTCTGCTGCCCTCATTGATTCGGGAGCCGAGGGCAACTTTATAGACAGCAATACTGTTAAAGCCTGGGGAATCCCTGTCATTCCCCTTTCCTCTCCCATCTCTGTTCGTTCCCTGAATAGCCTTACCATCACTACCATCACCCATTCCACTCTTCCTGTAAGTCTAGTTATCTCTGGCAATCATAGTGAGGTTATCAGTTTGTACCTCTTTGATACCCCTAGTTCCCCCATAGTTTTGGGGCACCCGTGGTTAACCAAACATAATCCTCACATTGATTGGTCAGGTAATTCTGTGTTATCTTGGAGTCCGTTTTGTTTTGCTGTATGTTTGGGTCCTGCTCCGTTTCTGGGTTCTGTGTCTCATGTTTTGCAGGCTGAAGCAGTAGACCTCTCCGGAGTCCCATCGGAGTACCACGATCTGCGTCAGGTCTTCAGTAAGTCCCGGGCCACATCCCTGCCCCCCCACCGGCCTTATGACTGCGCCATCGAACTACTCCCAGGCTCTTCTCCGCCCAGGGGTCGACTATATTCCCTTTCTCGTCCTGAAAGAGAGGCCATGGACAGGTACATTCAAGAATCACTTAAAGCTGATCTCATCCGCCCCTCTTCCTCTCCGGCTGGGGCGGGGTTCTTCTTTGTTAAAAAGAAGGATGGCTCTCTGCGTCCTTGTATTGACTACAGAGGACTCAATGACATCACCATTAAAAACAGGTACCCTCTGCCGTTGATGTCTTCTGCTTTTGAGTTATTGCAGGGAGCCAAGGTCTTTACTAAATTAGACCTCCGCAATGCCTACCATTTGGTCCGGATACGTGAGGGGGATGAGTGGAAGACAGCATTTAACACTCCCACGGGACACTTTAAATACCGGGTCTTACCCTTTGGGCTCACTAATGCCCCAGCTGTCTTCCAGGCCCTGGTCAACGATGTGCTGAGGGACATGGTAAACAGATTTGTCTTTGTGTACCTTGATGATATCCTCATCTTTTCCCCTTCCAAGCAGGTACACACTCAGCATGTTCGTCAGGTGCTGCAGCGACTGTTGGAGAACCAGCTCTATGTCAAGGCGGAGAAGTGCGTGTTCCACACCAAGTCGGTTTCGTTCCTGGGACATATAGTCTCGACGGAGGGGATCAAAGCTGATCCTGTTAAGGTAAGGGCCGTGGCTGAGTGGCCAACCCCCAACTCTAGAAAGGCTCTGCAGCGGTTCTTGGGGTTCGCCAACTTCTATAGGCGTTTCATCCGGAACTTCAGCTCGGTCGCTGCACCCTTAACGGCTCTCACCTCCACCAAGGTACCGTTCACATGGAATAGTCTGGCTCAGGAGGCCTTTGATGTTATTAAGTCCCGTTTCATCACTGCCCCTGTCCTCTCTCTTCCAGATCCTGAACGGCAGTTCATTGTTGAGGTTGACGCCTCAGAGTTGGGGGTAGGCGCGGTCCTGTCCCAGCGGTCCTCTAAAGATGGGAAGGTGCACCCCTGCGCCTTCTTCTCCCACCGTCTGAGCCCAGCTGAACGAAATTATGACATAGGCAACAGAGAGCTGCTGGCAGTCAGGCTAGCTCTGGGGGAGTGGCGGCACTGGTTGGAGGGGGCGGCACATCCATTTTTGGTCTGGACGGATCACAAGAATTTAGAATACATCCGTTCAGCCAAGAGATTAAATTCCCGTCAGGCTCGCTGGGCCCTCTTCTTTGGCCGATTCAACTTTTCCCTCTCGTACCGGCCTGGTTCCAAGAATGTAAAGCCTGATGCGCTTTCCCGGTTGTTCGACGCCCCTGAGGAGGATTCTGTCCCAGAAGCCATCTTACCTAGAGAGATGGTGGTGGGGTCTCTCTTGTGGGAC
>CAIGQQ010021022.1:0-10120 GCA_903798035.1 Danio albolineatus
TATATTTCCCCCCAATACGATTGCCCATCAGGCAGCTGGAGATAGATTTTGGTAGCCCTACGTCCCGGGGCATTGTGTTTTCCAGTCGGGCTACCAAAATCTATCTCCAGCTGCCTGACGGGCAATCTTAGTGAAGGGAAATATATATTTCAGTGCCCTTACATTCACTCAAAAATGTGATAATTATGTGTGTGGTGCTGCTGACACGGCAGCAATAAATCCACCTTTTTACTTGAGAAAAGCTTCGTTATAAACAATTACCTCTTAAATAACACAGTGTTTCCGGATTTGGCGAGCCCTGCACACACTTTTTCCTCACAATGACCAAAAAATCCCCCCACAAGGTTAATCTCACACACACATGGTCACACACAAACACACACACGTGCGCATCCTCTCCCCCCTCCACACGTACAGTTCCTCACGGAGGTCAAATGTTCCCACAAGGTCAAAAATGACTGGTATTACTATTCTTGTGGGGACATCTGTAACATAAATGATGCTACATAACATAACAGCAGACAAACGTGAATAAATGATTCACTAAATAGAAACGCAGTGTTCAGGCGCTCGTGAATCAGGCCTAAAACACATCAGGAAACCAAGTGAGCTTCAAGTAAAACATGATTCAACAATCAACTAAATAGGTCTTTGTCCTCCACACACACACACACACACAGAGACAGCAGCAGCGGGGACATTTACTCATGCTTTACTGTGGATTTTCGACATGTGCAGTATTAAAGACTGGTGTCTTGCTCCATCGCCGAAGCACTCTTAAAGATGAATCTAATATGATTTGGGCTTGTGAAATAAGATCAATATTTTACTCTCAGCAGTGGAAAAGCTGCAGCTCCAGACTGTGTGTCTGAGTCACGGCCCCGTGGGGAACTCCAATCAGATTCTGAAGTGGTTTCAGAGCTGATAGAAAAAAAAATTAAATAAAGCAGGAATGTTTTGGAGGGGTTAGTAAAACAAGAACAACTCATTTTGATTGTGCATTTGCTTCAAAACTGCATTTCCACGCGCTGAGAATCCATCAAACAAACAAAACATTAATATTATTTCTTTATATCGCCGGCAATGAATACATATTTGTCAAGAGTGATGCCGGATTTGCATTTGCAGCAGAGAGTAAACAATTCATCCGCTCTCTAAATGAGACGCTGCGAAACAGAGAAGCAGCGATCTGTGAAAAGCAACAATAAGATGGGGAGAAACGGAATCAAACGAACAGAGAGGGCCCTAGACGCTGCTCTTTAAATCAAGTGCGGATATTTATGTGCGGTTGGGTTGACGGAAAAGCGTCCTGCCGGCGCAGCAAAGCTCTCACCACGCTCTCATTGATCAGGCGTCTCATTGATTGGGGTTTTTGGCTGGCACAGGCTGCTCTTTTAATTAAAGCCGACACGCTGCGCTGATGTCTCTTTAAGACACCTTTAGTGATGTAATTACCATTGAACCGGCGATTAAGGAACACACGTGTGATGCTTCACGCTAACTTTTTAGGTATCAATGCTGTACAATAGGGGTGTGACAAGATCTCGTACGCTCTTAAAAAAAAAAAAGGTTCTTCAGTGGTTCTTCAGAAGTTCTTTGCGATATTTGAGGTGCTATTTAGCACTTTTACTGTGTAAAGAACCTTTAAAGCACCATGAAGGTTCTTCAGTGGTTCTTTAGTGGTTCTTTAAGGTGGTCAGGGTGCTATATAGCACTTTTACTGTGTAAAGAACATTTAAAGCACCATAAAGGTTTTTCAGTGGTTCTTTGGGGGGTTAAAGTGCTATACAGCACCAATACTACTGGTAAGCACTTGTTCTTGTAGCTAATTCTCATAACTATTATGCCAGTTTTATTTGCGGAAAGGGTAAAGCAACATAATGAGCACCTTAAAATATAGGTGCTATATAGCACCATTTGACAAAAGTACTATATAGCACCTATTTTTTTAAGGTGCTTTATAGCACCAAAAAAGGTTCCCCCCTCGTTACGACCAAAGAACCAGTTTCCCCTCTCGTTACGACCAAAGAACAAACAGTGTGCTATTTAGCACCTTTTTTTTTAGAGTGTAGGTAGGCCTGTCACAATAATCAATATATCGACTTATCGAACAATACATGGACATGATCTTAATTATTTTTGGTGATGCAATATTTATCGCCCATACGTAAAAAAAAACAATTCTTGCAACATTTTAGCTGATTGCACAACCTCTCGATGTCTATTGGAGGTGTCAGTGTCAGTATGGTTAAAAACAAACATAGTATTTACCATAAATGACTAAAGTATATTTTGATGTGGGTGCCTGACAACTGAAAATACATCTGGTAGCAGATATTGCAGCCTCTATTACTTTTTACCTTGCATTTTTTGTTAATGTTTATTATTATTTATTTATTTATACGTTTTCACATTCTGATTCCAATGCCTGATTATTAAATTATTAAAATGACTATAATTAAATTAAATATTCTTTAAAATAAAATATGATGTGTTCTTTTGAAGAGTGTACTTGCATATGATGATATTATATTGTCATTCTGACATTATATAATAAGCGGCTTAAAATGGTCTTAAAATGACAATAATATTGTTTATCGCAATATATTTTGGTGCAATATATCGTACAACAAAAAATAGATATCGTGACAAGCCTACTCGTAGGGCGAGATCTCGTGAGATTAAATCGCGGCGAGAGATGTGATGTTATGATGGAGCGTGAGGTTGAAATTAGCATTGAGGATTGGAGGCAGGATTGGATTTGATCTGCAAATCAAGTGTTTTGCACACACCTGGTAACCCAGGCTGGCCTCTGGTGTGACGTAACCCCTTTTTTTACTGGAGTTCAGCAGGTGCCACATCCAACATAGGCTACAACTACAGCCTTACACAATATGGTTCGTATCCATGCAATGAAACAGCACTTCATATATGCTGGAAGTCATAATCGTCGTAAACACAACTGGAATTAAGACGTGGAGTATTCCTATTTTAGTCGCATTATTGAAGTGCAGATATGTAAATGCCGTAATCAAACACCGTGAAGGACTTTTAGCCGCTTTTTGCCACAGGACCTACACACCTAGCGAGTCAGTAAAGCACCAAAGACGCACACATCTCTAAGCGCACGCAAACAAACACACACTCACTGAATAAACTCCTGGAGACTCATCGTCACATCATCATCATCACGAAACACACGTTTATGCCATCTGGGAAAAGCTGAATTTTTTATTTCTTTTTTGTCATTCACGTGTCGTATCAAACTTCATTAAAACACCTCTCTCCTATTAGTCCTTACTTCATATTCGCATGATCGCATCCAGTCGCTCAGAGTGAGTCACGGGGAATGTATGACATCTTGCTAAATGAAAGTGAAACTCATTTATCAAATTAAAAATTAAATACCAAAAGTTGCATATAAGTTCAGTGTGTGGAAATAAGTTCTATTTACCATATGTGAAATCGTACAGGGGAGAAGTCAGTCAGTAGAGTTTATAGCTAAATATTTAGCAGCGCTTGCATGTCTTTTATGACAGAGAATTAATTTAAATAGAAATAAAATACCATTCACTACTGTTTTTAAAAAGCACCTAAATAGTTTTGTATTTTGTGATTTTTTTTTCTAGTTGAATAAAAATCTATTTTCCATTCTTATATTCGCAAATATTTTGCTAATATTTAAAACTATATATAAAAAGATTATTTTCTGTTCACATAGGCTATTAGCAAAATATTTAGCAGTGTTTGCATGATAATTACTGCGTATAATTCATTAAAATAGAAGTAAAATAGCATTCATTACAAGTCGATTTAAAGAAAGCACCTAAATTGTTTTGCGATTTGTGTTTTTTTCTAGTTCAAAGACTATTTTCCATTGATATATTTCATCGAAGATTTCTTAAAAATAGTGTAAAAATCTCGTCTCGTTCTCGTGAACCCAATCTCGTATCTTGTCTCGTCTCTTGGAGTAGGCATCTCGTCACACCCCTAATGTACAATATTTCTGTGAACAGTTTACTGTACGTATTGTGTGTTATTTTATAGTTGTGAATCGCATTATGGGGGGCCTCATGACGGCGTAGTGGGTAGCACGATCGCCTCACAGCAAGAAGGTCACTGGTTTGAGTCTCGGCTGGGTCAGTTGGTGTTTCTGTGTGGAGTTTGCATGTTCTCCCTGTGTTGGTGTAGGTTTCCTCCGGGAATTTCAGAGCCAACTCTTCTTTAATTCTGGCCTTGACCGTCTTCACAAGCTCTAAACAATAAAGAGAGACAGAGAGAAATGTCTCTCTGGAGCAACGTTCTCTCGATAACACCGTCCCGGAAACCTTGAGCGGAAATAAAAACGAGGAGGAATTATCACATTTATGTCCTCGTAATTGTGTTTTCTCCTTGAAAACCTTCTCATAATTGGACTGTCACTCAGCGTCGATGAATATGCCGGAAAAAAAGGGTGTAAATAATTTGCTGTTTTCTCCGCTGCTCCACAAAGACACGCAGATAAACGGGAAACCACAATAGAGGAGCAGCTTTCAGAGAAAATACAGCACAGAAAGTCAATCTCAGGGAAACAGAGATATTTAGGAGACGTCAGATCTGACGCTTTACTATGGTAAACCTTTAAGAGGAGCTGTGGACGGTGACGGCTGTGATTAGTCACAAATTATTAATGTAATTAGTTAATAATTGTATATAATAAAATATATTTATATAGGTTTATAAGTATATTTGTATATACACACTGTAACACAAGGGTCTGGGACAACAGAGGTGAGGATCCATCTGCAGCTTAATAATCAGGAGTAGTCAGGCAGGCGATGGTCAAACAAGATAAGTACAGTTCTTGGGGAGTAGGGAGGGTTGTAGCAATGATTCGCTCAGCAGTCCCAACTATTCGACGTAGTCTTCGAAGGTCACATTTGGCAAAAACAGCTGCAATAAAATCGCAATCGCAATATTCATTCCAAAATAAATAAATAAATAAATAAAAATAGGATGCCACGGTGGCGTAGTGAGTAGCACGTTCGCCTCACAGCAAGAAGGTCGCTGGTTCGATCCCCGGCTAGGCCAGTTGGCATTTCTGTGTGGAGTTTGCATGTTCTCCCCGTGGTTACGTGGGTTTCCTCCGGGTGCTCCGGTTTCCCCCACAGTCCAAAGACATGCGGTACAGGTGAATTGGGTAAGCTAAATTGTCCGTAGTGTATGTGTGTGAATGAGAATGCATGGATGTGTTTCCCAGAGATGGGTTGTGGCTGGAAGGGCATCCGCTGCGTAAAACAAATGCTGGATAGGTTGGCGGTTCAATCCGCTGTGGCGACCCCGGATTAATAAAGGGACTAAGCTGAAAAGAAAATGAATGAATGAATAAATAAATAAAAATATATAAAAATAAAAAAAATAAAAATAAAAATCGCTAAATTATTATTTTGTCCATATTGCACAGCCCTAATATAAATATATAAAATGTATGTCACTATATAGTATGTACGTAGTAAATACAGTGCTATTTAATTTGTATTAAATTCAATTAAATTAAAGTTTATAGTGCTTTTCAATTAATAATAATAATAATAATAATAAATTTTATTTACAAGGCACTTTTCTCACAACCGAAAGTGCTACAACAAAGATAAAATGAGACAACGAAATTCAATAGATAATAAAATAAATGTAAATTAAATGCAAGGTTATTGATATAATTAGTCATTTTATTTTATTTTTTTGCCTGTACTGATAGTTGAGCTAATGTCGAACTGAGGACCGACGCTTTGCAAAAGTTTCCAAAAGTTGACAAAAAGCCGGTTTCTCCATTCTGTCTTGCAGAGAAACACATTTAAAATGACTTTTTCCTCTGGGAATGTGGAGCAAACGCACTGAAGACTGCAGCAGGCGGCTGGAGTCAGATGAAAAGAGAAATAAAACAGCTTTCAACTCAAACTATTCATGCTTTAAGCTTTCAAAACGGACCGTTCTGAATTTTTACTGCGCAATATAAATGTGTACAAGACAGATTATCGCACTGTTGTTGCTGAGATTGTGAGTGCAATACTGCTGCTTCGACATAAACATCATTGACATTCATGTTTAGCTTTAATTTAATTCTGTCTCAAGTGTATTTTTCTGTGATATTATTGACTAATATGCACATGTTTAGATAAATTATGTAAACAATTTGTAAAGTAATGTTTTCTGACTTATGAGAGACCTTTGGTTAATCATTGGACTTAGGTTTTCAGCTCATACCGTGTCAAAATCATCCTCCATGAATACCAGCACAGGCTCATTGCGGATATGTACTCCTGTCTACATTTGTGGAGAGCGCAAATTATGTAGCGAGAGGTACGTCTGCAAAACAAATGCAAAGGGGGTGGTATGGTGCCACGACAACTGTTCATTTAAGCGCTACCAGCTGACCGCTTACCTCCGTACAGATGGCTTTCCTGCTGTTACCAGTTTGCCCAGTAGCTCACCACGTACATGAGACTTGGGAGGGGCTTCGACCACATCGACGGGCTTCGAGTTCGAGCTTTTGAAAACACAATTGGTTGGGGGGATGGATGAGTCAGTCGGTCAGTCCACAGCAAGCTGATCTGTTCAGCTGAAGTGTTTACTGTAGTGGATTTATGCGAGAAGATGACGCGCGAGAGGAATTTGAGATCATCAAAAGTGTACATAGCGGCCTCTGGTGGACTTGCAAAAACAAAAACTGCAAGCAGACGTACTTAAGGTTACATATTTCACTGTCCCGGAAATGTAGAGATGGGTACGTATCCGTAATGAACCTGGGTTGCAAGGCACGTTCTTGTATAATGTTTGTAGAATGTTTCCTTAATAATTCATTCATCTTTTCGGCTTGGCTCCTTTATTAATCTGGGGTCGCCACAGCGGAATGAACCGCCAACTTATCAAGCGTATGTTTTTAGAAAGAGGATGCCCTTCCAGCTGCAACCCATCACTGGGAAACATCCATACACACTCATTCACACACATACACTACGGACAATTTAGCCTACTCAATTCACCTGTACCACATGTCTTTGGACTTGTGGGGGAAACCGGAGCACCTGGAGGAAACCCACACCAACACAGGGAGAACATGCAAACTCCACACAGAAATGCCAACTAACCCAGCCAATGCTCGAACCAGAAACCTTCTTGCTTCGAGGCGGTTGTGCTACCCACTGCGCCACTGTGACGCCGCTGTTTCCTTATTTGTAACTAAGCAAAAGTTCTAAAAATGTTTTTAAAAGCGTTCTTATAACCAAACAATATCATTAATGAATAATCTAAAGCCAAAGTGCTAACCACTAAGCCACCATGCAGCCCTTAAACAAGAGTATATCGATCTACTTCTGCTAAACTTAATCTCTTTCTAGAATAATCTCTTTCAATAAGCTGTCAGAATCAAAGCCTTGGGCGCCCCGAGTTTAAGTTTCTTCTTCTGCGCTCCAGTTGTTTCCAAGTGGAAATAAAAAAAGAGGAAGACATTAAAATAAAAGAAAGAAAGAGCAATCTCAGAGCAATAAGATGTTCTTATAATAAAGTCTTGAACGATGTTAGAGGAGCATAATAAAGTGATCTTCTAGCACTGAAACTTTCTCATGATGTCTGCTTTTGAGGAACTGCAAGACGCTGCTCATATTAAATGCAAAAATAGTCCATGAAACCATATCTTTAGTTAAGAGAAAACAATGCATTTTTACCCGGAGATGTGAATATTTATATTTATTTACAGAGAGAAAAAATATTTTATTAATAAATTACTTCTTTACACCCCCCCAATAAATAAATAAATAAATAAATAAATGAATGAATGAATGAATGAACGAATGAATGAATGAATGGTCACTGGTTGGAGTCCCGGCTGGGTCAGTTGGTGTTTCTGAGTTTGTTAAATAGTGCTTATGTTGTTTTGCAGTCGTCCTTGTATGCTAATTCAGACCGAATATTCAAAGTAGCATAGGTACACAATATACAGGGACCGTTAAATGAACGAATGTGTGAATATAAACTAACTTTACCTCAATACCTGCAGTCTCAGTACTGGGAAAAAAACTAAATATGTTATTTAATTACCTTTTTAATGCAATGCTTCTGTTACATATTTCATCACGTTTTGTTTTTTTTATCTGTGCTTCTTTGTGAAAATATGAAATATTTCCACACTTACTGGCCACTTTATAAGGTACACCTGTCCAACTGCTCCAAACGCAAATTTCCAATCTGCCAATCCCATGACATGAATTAAATAGTGCTCATGTTGTTTTGCAGTATGCAAATTCAGACCGAATATTCAAAGTAGCATAGGTACACAATATACAGGGACCGTTAAATGAAAAAATGTGTGAATGTAACACTAACTTTACCTCAATACCTGCAATCACAGTACTGAGAAAAAACTAAATATGTTAATTACATTTTTAATGCAATGCTTCTGTTACATTTTTCATTAAGTTTTCTTATCTGTGCTTCTTTGTAAAAACATGAAATATGTATATACTGCACTTCCACACTTACCGGCCATGAATGAAATAGTGCTCATGTTGTTTTGCAGTCGTCCTTATATACTAATTCAGACCGAATACTCAAAGTAGCATAGGTGAACAATAGGTGAACAATATAGGGACAGTTAAATGAACAAATGAGCGAATATAACACTAAGTTTACCTCAGTAGCACCACGGCGGATGCGCTCTTGCCCTCATTCTCACTCACTCACACACACACACACACACACACACACACACACACACACACACACAGCACCACGGCGGATGCGCTCTCTTTCTCTCTCACACACACACACAGCACCACGACGGATGCGCTCTCTTTCTCTCTCTCACACACACAGCACCACGACGGATGCGCTCTCTTTCTCTCTCTCACACACACAGCACCACGGCGGATGCGCTTTCACACACACAAACACACAGTATTCACACACTGGTCTTACCTTTACTTGTAAATGAAGTCTTGAAATGGCTTGAATAACTCTGCAGTGATGAATAACTCTGCAATGATGGCGTTATCTTCTGTCCCGTCCTTTGAAGCGAGTCCTTTAGCTCCAGCATTGGTTCATTATTATAATTACTTCACGTTATGATTTAAAGTCCAGTTTTGAGTGTGTTTTTCACCTGAGATACAATATCCGCCATTTCTGCAGTCAGTCAGAGCTAAAGATAACATAACGAGCTCCTGTTTACGTTACTTGACCACACGTAGAAGAAGAGCAGGAGCAAGAATAGCCATGAGCTCAAGCGCGCCCTCTTCAGTGTGGATGAGCTACTGCCTGCATCACCTCATGTCTTTTCAATGCGGCTGTATGTCAGGTCCTATCACTGAATAAGTGATATAGACGTTCGTAGAATACATTACACATTATATGGAAAGTGAGGACATGTAATAGAAATGTCTACAACATGTAAAAACATTTTAATAAAGCATTACACTAGTAGCATACACTGAGTGAGCTAAAGGCGCACGCTCAACCCAGTTTGCTTCCTAAGTTGTAATTAAACAGGAGATATGTAAAATACAGGGATTTACATCATAATAAACAAGGATTGAAAATATTTCATACAGAAATCATACAGAATCTTACAGAAATTTAAGAATCATACAGAAATTGAATTTATAGCACAGATCAGTAGACAAATATAGATTTTATCATTAGTATACGTCATAATTATGTCATGAATTATTTTATAAAGAATATGTTTTATATTATTAATGGTATGTAATGCCAGTACAGATATAAAAACACTAAATATGTTACTTAATTACTTATTGTGTTACATTTGCATTACGTATTATCTGCACTCAGTGGCCACTTTATTAGGTACATTTGTCCAGCTGCTCGTTAAGGCAAATGTCTAATCAGCCAATCACATGGCAGCAGCTCAACGCATTTAGGCATGTAGACATGGTAAAGAGGATCTGCTGCAGTTCACAGCGAGCATCAGAATGGGGAAGAAAGGGGATTTAAGTGACCCTGAGCGTGGCATGGTTGTTGCTGCCAGACGGGCTGGTCTGAGTATTTCAGAAACTGCTGATCTACTGGGATTTTCACGCACTACCATCTCTAGGGTTTACAGAGAATGGTCCAAACAAGAGGAAATATC
>CAIGQQ010021046.1:0-10075 GCA_903798035.1 Danio albolineatus
CCCCCCCCCCCATCTCTTTTATCATAAAAATGACAAAAAAAAAATCTAAACTTACAAATGAAACATAGAGCCTCAGTGCCACAAGTACCTACTACATAAACATCACAAACCAAATAAGATTTTTTTCTTTTTAAAATTTAAAGCTGACTCTTCAGCAGGTTCAGCATCACTTGATCTTAAAGAAATCATATCAAGTTATTGCTGATTTGGTCCTCAATACAAAAGAAAGAAAGAAAGAAAGAAAAAAAGAAAGAAAGATGCATTAAGTTAATTAATAAAACTGTTATTATTAATTTGGTTTTTAAGTAACAATAATAATTGAGCAGAAAATCTCATATTGATTTCTGAAGGATCATGTGACATGATTCTGAGTATGCTTTTCTGAGTGTAATACAACTGCAATAGAGTTGTATTATGTATTGTTGATTGAGTTAATGCCACCTTGAATATTTATATTTTTCACATTTTCTGTCTGTATCTTTTCAGAACCCAAGAATGATCTTTTCCTCTTCTATGGAAAGGGCAGACCTGGAATAATCCGTGGATTGGACATGAATGTGAAGTCTAGCGATGAGCACATGGTTCCTATTGAGGACTTGGTGAATCCAAGAGCTTTAGACTATCATGCTGAAACTGGAAACATTTACTTTGCTGATACTACAAGTTTTTTGATAGGGCGGCAGAAAGTCGATGGAAGCAATCGGGAAACTATTCTGAAAGATGGTAATTACTGAACATGTTTCCTTCTTTTTTTCATACAATTGCTGGTTTTAGTTTGTGAAGCTGCTACGTTTTCTTACACAAAGACCCAGTTTACGTCTGTTATTATATGAATTGAATTCATTTAAATGGTACAAAGGTTGTTATTTGTTGATAGCAGCTTTTCAGCTGTCGAATTGTGCATGCTCTTACAGATCTGGATAATGTAGAGGGGATTTCAGTGGATTGGATTGGGAATAATTTGTACTGGACCAATGATGGCTACAGAAAAACTATCAGCGTGGCCCGGCTGGAGCGGGCATCTGAAACCAGGAAGACTCTTCTCGAAGGAGACATGTCTCATCCCAGAGCTATAGTAGTGGATCCTCTCAACAGGTACAGCAGAAATAAAGCACACAGTCGCAATCTTTAATATAATTGACGTGTCATACAAAGGTCTCAAACCCTTATCAGCATTCATATATACATTCATTGCAATTGAAGATTTTGTTAAATCACTGATCATTTTCTGGAATATATTTAGTCATTATATTTATGTGGATGTAAACTCAGTTTAGGTAAATTTTCATATGGGGTTATAAGGGTAATAAGGTCATAAGGGGGGGTTCCCATTCTGACTGAAGGACATTACATACTGTATACTAAGGCTTATCGTTCTTACTGATGTCGAAATCACAATGTAAGGATCAAAATTATTGATCAAATGGGAGTACAAATGCTGCGTTGTTGATTATATAAGGAATTGGAAAGAATCCGTTTTAATATTTAAAATTAATTTTGATAATTAAATAGTATGTAAAATTAATTGAAAACATCACAATACAAATCAGTTAACAAAATGAACAAATATAAATATAAAAATATATATATATATATATATGTGTGTAATAATATAATGTTTTTTTTATAACAATGCTCTGAGATTTTTAGGATAGTAATCCATATATGTATTTGGCAGTGTTTATTTGTTTGGTCTTGGCAGCATAAATCTGATATGCTGCTGCTTTAAGTACTGGTGCAGAGCAAGGCAAGTGTTAAGACTTGCTTCTGCCAGTAATTTCAGAGACATGCTGTCTGAAAATATAACACTGCTGCTCCAGACATAACATACATGCAGATCTATACATAGGTGGAGCTGGGATGTAGTATGGTATCAAAAAATGCACTGCCGATTGCTAACCCAATGACAGTGAGGTATAAAATGTTGAGGAGAAATCTCATTGACTGCATCACCTGCACCATGTAGTTGGAAGCAATTGGATATGACTTCTCAGCTCAAAAGAGCAATGGAGCATTCAAAATGTTATACATTCCAATGTTACACATTTTTAAATGTCGTGTCAAGATAAAAAAAAAAAGATGTTTTACACACTCAACAGTGTCAAATCTAATGCAGTAGACCAATCAGACGAGCCCTCAGGTGGATCTAGCATAGTGAGCTTCTGTTTACAGTAGCAATTTGACATGAAACTGTTTTATTTAATGTAATGGTCAATAAGTTGTTGCGCTGCTTTTTGCTTTTTTGCCTCTTTTGCTCTGGTGTGTTTTGGACAACTGGGCTGACAGAATGTTAGATGTGTTTTGTGTGTCAGGTTGTCTTGTCTTATATTTTGTAGTTCATGTTTCCTGCTCTGTTCCCCACTATGTGCTCCTATGTTCATGTTCGATGTCCTTATTGGTTGTGTCTTGTCATTTGATCCTTTTTATATATAGCCCTCTTGTTACCTATCTAGCTTTGTTTGTGTAGTTAATGCCCATGTTTCATGTTTTTGGTTGCTATTATTGTGTTATTATTAGTTAAGTCGAGTTTTCATTTCGTTTCGAGTTTCATTTGTTTTGTTTACTTTGTATTAAGTTAACTGCACCTGGGTTCTAATGCTCACCTTCAGTGGACTCCATACACAGTGGACAGTGTATTTGTTGTCGAAGTACATGAACTGAATGTGACGCCTGTTCCACAATGGTTCAGGACGAATACATGTACCGTTAGTAATAAGATGCTGAGCTCTACACACTTCCCGCCTGCAAACAAGCAACAGTCCTCATTCCACTTTATCTGCTAGCATTTGTTTACACCGCATGGCTTCAGTGGTGATTGAGGCGGTTGCAATTGTACATAGAGCAGTGAAGCATGCATGCGCCCGTCCACGCACGTCTGTATTGGTTTATGTGTGTGCGTTTGTGTGTGTACCAGTAAGCTGACATGGCATGGGCAGTAAAAAAAAAAAAGGTGAGTTTGATGGCCCAGAGCCAATCTCATTATCGCCCTCCCTGTGTGTGAGAGTAACTCATGAATCCTGAGGAGGTGCAGGCAGCCAAAGCTGAAGAAGTGAGATACTGCAATGAGGAAACAACCACTCTCGGCCCTCTCAGATCCAATCACACAACCTGCTCGCTCTCTTTTTATCTGATTAAAAACTACTCAAGTACCGAAACACTGATTGGTCGATGGTCGTCAGATCTTTTGGGATATCTTAAGTGTAGCTGGAGTACCTTTTAATTCATTTATTTTTAAATAAACGGCTTATTAAAAGTGCGCACTTTTCATCTAGTAATTAATACACGTCGGCATAGATTTTTACCATCTTTAGTGGCGTTGATTACCAAAATCACTGAAAGAGAAGGAAGGCAAACGCAGAATAGTTTCATTATTTCCAGACACAATGGGTTCATTAGCTCAGAGCCATAATTATATTCATTGCTCAGACCTCACGCTTGTACAATTTATGCGACTCGGTCTCGCATTTAATGAAGCTAATGTATTTTGAATGGCAGTGCTAACAATAAAATAAGCAACGGGTGATGACAGGAAGCTAGAGACTGTCCCTTTTGTGAGTTTGTCAACAGATTCTCACAAATAAGACACGTTTGCATGAGTCATCTGTAAAAAAACGCCAACTTATCTTCCAGTCACTGTGGCGTGTCATTCCCGATGGGAAAACTTTCAGTGGTGTGGAAGTGATTAAAATCTGCATTAAAAGCGTTGTCGGCTGAACTGCCAGCTCGGAGGACGTCATGCAGACTGCTTGACACTATTTTTTTGGAAGTGGAAAGCCAAAGCTTTCTGGAGCTGCAGCACTCAGACAGGAAATGAGAAGCGTGCCTCTTCTGAGGTGCCATTGATGTGTCCTGTTTTGACAGCCGGTAAAAAAAAAGACTGAGGAAAAAGATGAAGGTGGATAAAAGAAATTTAGAGCGGATGTAAATTTTGACCTCTCTAGCAGGGTATCAGATGACAGAATGCTTAAACTTTGAATTTTCCGAAATACTGTATGTAGTGATTTCTCTACTGTACATCAGAGTTCAAAGCATCGAAGCAAAGCTATTGTTTTGTGTGTTTTTAAGTGTAGAATTGAGTAAATTATCAAACTTATCAAGTGTTAAGAAAGGGGTTTTCAAACTTTACAGCCCGAGACACCTAAAACAACAATTAAACTCAGTGACTGGCAACCCCCAAATTTATAAAAAAAAAAAAAAAAATCAATCTACTGCAGCTGACACTATTGCTGTATTATTGTAACGTTATTTAAAGGCTGATGGCTTTTCATTTGCATATTGTTCTTTTTTACTTTTAAAACTACTAGTTTTATCTTCTGTGGGTTATGGTTAAAACATGGTAATTCAAATAGCTCACCAAGTGACCCCATCGTCATTGTCCCATGACCCCCCCAGGGGGTCCTAACCCTTATTTTTGGGAACTACTGTGTTAAGACATAACAAAGCAAGATTAATTTAACAAAAAAAGTATTTTTTTTTAAAAATAATTAACATTTTTAATAAGTTGCTCTTTAAGCACACTAGTACTTACATATTTTACATTTGAATAATTTAAAAAGCAAAAATCAATATTACTTCAAATTGTATATGCATATGCATGTATTTTTAGTTAACAATTATTACTTATACTATATCACTATTATTATAATTATTACTATTTTGTAATGTTTTTTTACTAAAATAACTGAACAAACCTGCAATCCTGTTAAATTATCTGACTAAAAGATTTCAGCTATGAAAAAAAATAACTTCCTTTAAATCAGCCTTTATTGTATTCTCTAGCATGTTGTCTGTTGTTTTGACCCACCTTTATGGGCTTATTTATAGAAATGGGGTTAGTGCCCGTCATTACAGGTTGGCCATCTATCAGGTGAGCAGGTGGCATGTTGATCTTTGTCTGGTCTGCTGGATGGGCTTCCCCACCTGAAATAACACCCACCTGTCCTGATTTCTTTATCTCTGCCCCCCATACAGTGAACATCTCTCTGTTGATGCCACAAAGCAGTCTGCGATAACATGATAAGAATGAACTTGCCACCTCAGTAACTCTTTTCTATTTTTTAGTATCTTGCTTTCTGTCATTTGGATTTACATCCCTGTTTGCTTCATTTTTTTTTTAATATATATTTATATCTGCCCTATATTTATTCCCTGAAGGAAATTTTCCTAAACTACAGGATTTTTTGCAGGTAAAAAATTTGTGAAGTCGTACCAGTTCATAGTGCATAAACTCCACAGTGTAATGAAGTCCTTATTGTCCTACCTTAATGCTCCAGTTTGAGGAATTAATGAAGCCTTCAGTGTCTCTGTGCCTCTCGCTCTCTCCCTTCCTCACAATTTTTTATTTTATGTAATTATTATTTTTTCCTCTGCCTTGTTGGACGTTGCTCCTAGGGCTTGATATTAACCTTTTTTATCAAGAAGAAACTAAATATTGGGATATTATTTGACATAAACATGACCTGACAATGTTTGACTTACTGCAAGGGAGAACACAGTTTATTTTTGTTTATTCATGAGAAATATAAATGTGTTAATATTAATTGAGGCAAAATTTGTATATGTAATTTTTAAATTCATTTTGACAGTTATATTTTGGTATCGATTCAAATGTCTTTATTGCCAAAATTGTATTTACAAAATGAAAAAAAAAAAAATATATATATATATATATATATAAAAGAAAATATATAAAACAAGAATATGATATTTAGTTTGCTCTCCTAAAAGCTAAACTTTGTTACACTATAAATATTACATATGAAGTTTTCTCAAGGTTAAACACTTCTTTCACTGACCATCATGTGGACAAGGTTTTTTATTTCTAAGCGCCTCAGGCCTTGTTTTGTACTCTCTGCTTGGAAAATGCCTTGTAATCTTTGCTCATTTTGTTTGGACCGTGCATGTTGTTACATTCAGAACAGTGCAGGATGAGACTTGGAGCATGCTGTTTGCCTGCTGAATAATTCATGGGGTCACGTAGCCAACACACTGGGACAGAGAACGCTTGATTCGCCCTCTATCCAATTCTGTTTTATGTGGTGCACATGAAGCAAGGCTTCTATCATTGATGAGACCGAAAAGCTTGCGTTGACCGCGGAGTAGTACTCAGAGGCAACAAATCCCTTAAGCACACTTACTAGGGATAGGATCATGTCAGAACGTTGACCCAATCGCTTTTCAAATATCACTAACCTATTGAGACTAACAGTTCATATTGACGCTGTACTGTACAGTATATGCTCAACAAAGAAGCAAAATGGAAAGAAAATAGACATATATATATATATATATATATATCTATGTCTGGGAAAAAAAAAAAATATATATATATATATATATATATACTGTATATAACATCAGAACTCATACAGTCTCCTCACCCTTCTGTATTACTCCGCCCACATCGAGAGTAACAGAAGATCAATAAACTCACTACGGTTTGACAAATATAGCAGCTGTTGGAAAACATAATGTACTTTTGAGGCTTTTTTTAGGCAAAGGTATGGATAGTGCCTATTTTAAATATTTATAATTTCTGAGATACAGCACATCGGCATCCATCAGCCTGTCATACTGAGCAGCGCACTGACAGTTGACGTTGTCATCCACAAAATGGCGACAGAGACTGCCTATTAAGCCATTAGAGGAGAAAAGATTGGCGTTTTTGAATAGCCATCTGTTTGTTTCTAATGTTGTTTCTCCTGTTTTCGTTACTGCAGACTAGTTCAGTAAAAAGAAAGAAGAAATGCCCGCATGTGTTCAGCGTTTTTCCTTATCGCAAACACAACAGTGATCTGGTAACGATTGCATTGCTTGGACTTTTTCAAGATTAATTATTGTGATCTCCCAATTGCAACAGAGAAATACTGGGAAATCTCTGTATACTGATGGCATTTCATGCCGTTCAGCCTTATAATCTTAAAATGTCTGCAAAATTACGTGTTGTCATCACTTTAGACATTACGCTGGAGAATCATTCAAAAACTAGCTCTAAAGTGATGTTGGTGAAGTTGTAAAGATTTCTGCTGTTGTGACAATCAGCTGCAGATGTGAATGAATGGCAGAAGAAAGTAGTTCCTCATGCAAAATGATTTTGAGACTCGTGTTTGATTCTCTTTTTTTAAATATACACAATTATACCATCGAACTGTTGTATAAACGCATCACACTCATCACTGGTGTACCACCCTCACTTTGTTCTTTGTTTATTGATTTTTGCTGTTAGCCACCTGGACTGTTCTCTTTGCCTGTGACTAGACTACTGTTGTGGATTGCCCTGTACTGTATGTACCCGTTTGCTCCTGAGATTGACCCTTACCTGACTGACTTCTCTTGTAAATAAAGACCCTGCATTTGGATCCCCAACTCCACTGCAGACATATATCAATCATAATGATATATAATTATGATTCTATGTAATAAATATATAGAGAAAGTCAGCAGTTAACACAAACAAGATCATCATACCTCATTAAACATTTTATGGTTTTCTGCCTATTTGTATTTAAAAATTATATAATAAATAAAAACTTTTTTTTCTTAAACTTGTTGCAATCAAGGCAATGATTTTACTCGCGTTTTAAAGAAAACTGCCATCATTTTTACAGTGTAGATAGATATTTTGATTAAAGTTTATTGCTAACAGCATTAATATGCGAATGGATAAATAATTTATAATGCAATATGACCACTGCAATATTTCATAAAACATACAGTAATAGCAGATACTATAAGCATATGCTGTTTGCTAAATCCAGTGTGCATTTTTAAGAGCTAAAGGCAAATTGTTTGAGTCTGCTTCAACTGTAAACATTTTCTCCCAGCGAGTGAGTTTTGATTGATATTCCTGGCTGCTTAAAAAGTAAAAACGAGCGCTGTTTTCAAAGGCTACACTGACTGAGTTATGGTTGTGTTTACAGTTGGATGTACTGGACCGATTGGGAAGAGGATGAAGTGAACGACAGCATTGGAAGAATAGAGAAAGCCTGGATGGATGGATCTAATAGGAAAATATTTGTCACATCTAACATGCTCTGGCCCAATGGACTCACTCTGGATCACAGCAGCAGTACCATGTACTGGTGTGATGCCTATTATGATCACATTGAGAAGATTTACCTCAATGGCACTGGCAGAATGGTAAGTGGAATGGTTTTAATGTTTAATGCTCTTTCTCTTAGCCTAAGGGATTCTTGGTTAGCATTTCCAGACTTGTTTAGAGGTTTCAAAACAAAAACAAAATGTTGATTTATAATGCATTTTGACGGCTTGGTCACTGCAGAATGGGCTTTCAGACCAAATTCTCTGAAGTCGAGACACTGAATGCTGAAAACCTTACCCTGTGCAGTGCTAAATTGGTCAGCAGTTTTAGTTGCAGTGGTTTCCATTTGATATTTGTCACATTATCCTGTCTTCTTGTGCATTTGTCTTTCTTAAACAACCAGTATTTTGGGGGGACTGAAACATAGTTAGGGCTTGCCAAAGTCATTGACAACTGTAAAGTTAGGGTGCCAGTTAAATATGGTTTGTCATATAATTTAGTAGTTTACCACTAAGTGCCAAATTAACACAAATCTATTAGTGTTCTCTAAATATTTCATTCAAGTGTCTAGTATAACTTTTGGTACTCAGAATATGTACAGTGGGGAAAATAATTATTGAACACGAAGGGCAGAGGGTTGCTGAATAACTTCTAAGAGGTTTCAGCTGCTGTCTGGGCTTTCGCTGCCTTTCTACAGCTCCCTTTCTGAATGAGTTCAGTACTTTTTTTTCTGTGTCATTTCATTTTATTATGCATAACTTCATTTGTAAACTAATAAGATGTTTTTTTTTCAAATATGGATTTCTTTGCTTGTTACCATTATTCGGGGAAAAATTCAAGTAAATGGCATCTTTAGAAATATGTTTTCTGAGAAAAATGGTGATGTGTTGAATGCTTATTTCCCCCTCGGTAACTTTACAATTTACAAAAGGTTATTTTATTTAATGTTTGTACTAACATGACGAAACACTAAACATTACATTTAATACAGTATGCCTTTATCCTTGTTAACATCATTAAGCAAAGATAAAGTTTTTAAAGAAACCTAGTTTGACCTAGGCATGGGACAATAACTGTTTTCAAGGTATACCCCAGTTTGGAAAAGTCTAGGTTTTAAAACCACCAGAATTTTCTGTATTATCATTTCTAAAGTATGCGTTAGATTTTTTTATTTTTTTTAATGTTTTGTTGTTGTTGTTGTTGTTGTTGTTGTTGTTTTTTAGGACAACTGTATTTCAAGCAGAAAAGATATCCAAAGATGCCATTTAAATTGTAAAGAAATCAGTGTTTTTGCAACAAATGAAGACAGCAGAAGTCACTGATTCATTTCAATTATTTGGCCTGACATATTTACTGTTCCAAAATATATTAAATGTTTCTCTAAATGAAATATAATGTGTTAAAAAGAGTATATTTTTAAGCAGTAAACACATTACCGTGAAACCGTGATATTTTTATCCAAGGTTATTATACCGTCAGAATCTTACACCGGCCCATGCCTAGTGTGACTGTCTAAAAACTGCTCATTTGCTAGTGTTAAGATAACTTCAAAAAGTACTAAGCAGTGACCTCTAAATTTAGAAAATCATTCTCTAATTTAGATCTCCACTATGTCTCAATTCCTAATAGTCAAAGAACATGAGGTGAAAAACACCTGAATGACCAATTACCTGCTTTGAAATTCTGAAGTGTGCGTCTGATGGACAGCACGAGGCCACAGAAGAGGTTTTTTTGAACAGTAGAAAAAGGACACAGCTGATGCCATATGGGCCAACTTATATAATGTTCAAATGTCATTCATACCACAAACAGCTGAAGAAGTGTTTGCTCATCTTTTATGAGGCTGACCTTATATTGTTCTAGAACATCAGTCAAATGCCTCGAGTGTGAATGTTGTGTCTAATATGTTGCTAATAAAACCAGCGCAATTTCTAATGCTTCAAATAACAGTTACAAATCAAAAATGAAAATTCTGTCATTACTTACTCACCCTTTACTTTGCACAACACAAATGAGATATTTTGAAGAAAGCTG
>CAIGQQ010021047.1:0-10253 GCA_903798035.1 Danio albolineatus
AAAAAAAGAGAGAGACAGACGCAGAAGTTAAAACTCTCTGGCTTTTTCTGCCCAAACGCAGAACTTCACGTTTTTGTAAACTATTGTTATGACAGCATGTCACTTCGGTTTGAGCGTCAGCGGTTAGCGCAGCGGTGCGGGCTGAGCAGGGCGGTGCAGCGATCTTTAGCGAGACCCTAAGGCTATTGTCATAAAGCTCAACGGCGCTAACAGCCAACTCTAATTCACTTGTCAACTGCCTGATAAAATACTGCACAAATGCCATTTTAACTGAAGCAGCTAATAGGGAAGTTTATAGGCCTTCTAGTGCTGCACGAGCAAGTGTCTTCGCACCAGTCGTCATCTAAAGCATATTAGAATAATCAGGGCGATATAAATCCAGTCTGCATTATCTGGTTAAGTAGATTCGGTTAAGTCGACTGTTAACCCTTGTAATCCAGACAGCCAGCGAGTCCTGACCCGACTTTGAATGCTAAACTAAACCCTTTAATCTGCGTTTTAAGGGCTAGCGCTATTGACTGTGGTGCTAATGAACACGGCTCTGCTAACAAGATAAAACTGGGCGGAATTGACAGCAGTGGGTTTTAAAACAAACAGGTTAAAGAAATACATGCTTTTATTTCCATCGTGTTGAGTTGGAGAGTTGATTTAGAATGGAAGTATCGTGCGGAGGATGTTCAGGTGTTTGTTTGCACCTGGAGGCAGGAAGCGATGGATAAATTTGGTCTTATTTTAATCAGTAAAAATATGTGAACTCTTGAGCCTTAACACGTAAAGCTATTAATAATACCGAACTTGATTGTAAGAATCTATTGAGGAAAATAAAGAGGCTATAATAGACCTATTAGATGGTATTTTGACCTATGGTTTTACTACATTAAGTGTAGTTTAATTAGTGTTTGTAGTAAAACTGGTTATAAAATGGTAAAAATGGTAATCAATCTGCTAAAAAAATAAAATTGAAATGAAAATTACCCATAAAACATGGTTAATATATGGCTATGGCTAATCTATTCCTTGATATTTACAAAAACAACCATAATCCCAATAGGAGACACATTCAACAGAACTGAAAGGAAACAAGGAGACGTTTGATTGAATTATTTGGCCGACTGTACATGAGGAACCATCAGTGTATATCAATATTATAATATTAAATATAATAATAATAATAATAATTATTATTATTATTATTGTACCTGGAGGCAGGAAGCAATGGATAAATCTGGTCTTATTTCAATCAGTAAAACATATGTGAACTCTTGTGCCTTAACACGTAAAGCTATTAGATAATAATGCTGAACTTAATTGTGTGAATCTATTGAGGAAAATACAGTAAAAAAGGGTAACAAATGCCCACGTGTGGTACTGTAGGCCTATTAATGGTATTTTGACCTATGGTTTTACTACATTAACTGCAGTTTATTAGTGTTTAGTAAGTAAAATTGGTTATCAAAATGGAAATCAATCTGTTAAAAAAAATGAAACTGAAAAGAAAATTAATTATGAATCTTACCACACTTTTGACAAAAAATATCATGGGAAAGCTAGAATTAGTGTTACAAAATGTGTCTACAATTGTTTAGCTATTATAAACACTATTACAATAATAAAACCATGTTTAATTTGTGTAAGGGTTGAGCTACAAAAACAACCATAATTCCAATAGGAGATACATCCAACAGAACTGGAAGGAAACAATGAGACGTATGATTGAATTGTTTGGCCTGCTGTACATTAAGTAACATGAGTATATATCAAACTAACATAATATTTTCATTTAGTTTTTTTGCACCGGGAGGCAGAAAGCGATGCATAAATCTTGTTTTAATTTAATCAGTAAAAATATGTGAACTCTTGTGTCTTAACACGTAAAGCTTTTAGATAATTATGCTGAACTCAGTTGTAAGAATCTATTGAGGAAAATAAAGGGCCGAGGTGTATAGAGGTTCACGTGTGGTAGGCCTATTACATGGTAAGCTATTATGTTTTTAAGCACACTTTTTACAACTAACACCATGGGTAAACTAGAGTTAGTGTTACTAGAACATGATTAATATGTGGCTACAATAGTTTAGCTATTATTTACACTATTACTACAAAAATATCATGTTTAATTTGTGTAAGTGTTGATATAGCTACAAAAACAACCATAATCTCAATAGGAGATACTGGAAGGAAACAATGAGACGTAGGATTTTGATTGTTTGGCCTATTGTACATTAAGTAAAATGAGTATATATCAAAGTAACATAATATCCTCATTTGTTTGTTTGCACCTGGAGGCAGCGATGGATAAATCTGGTCTTATTTTAATCCGTAAAAAAATGTGCGGACTCTTGTGCCTTAACACGTAAAGCTATTCGATAATAATGCTGAACTTGATTGTAAGAAGTTATTGAGGAAAATAAAGTAGATGTGTAACAGAGGCCAATACATGGTTGGCCTATTTTGACCTATGGTTTTACTACATTAACTGCAGTTTAATTAGTGTTTGTAGTAAAAAAAAAAAAAAAGGTTATCAAAATGGTTATCAATCTGTTAAAAAAATGAAACTGAAATGAAAATTACCCATGAATCTAACCACACTTTTGACAACAAATACCATGGGAATGTATTTGGGGAAGAGTCAGTGTTACAAAAACATGCTTAATATGTGGCTATATGGTTTAGCTATTTTATACACAATTACTATAATAAAACAATGTTTAATTTCTTTAAGGGTTGAGTTACAAAAACAACCACAATCCCAATAGCAGATACATTCAACAGAACTGGAAGGAAACAAGGAGACAAATGATTCAATAGTTTGGCCGACTGTAATAAATTTGGTGTTAATTTAGTCAGTAAAAAAATATGTGAACCCTTGTGCCTTAACACGTGGAGCTATTAGATAATAATGCTGAACTCAGTTGTAATAATCTATTGAGGAAAATAAAGAGGCTGAGGTGTATAGAGGTTCACATGTGGTAGGCCTATTACACTCAAAAAACTATTTTGCTTTGCTTGTTGAAATGACTTATTTAAAATGAGCTGAAACAAAACAATTTTTGAGATTTTGTTGGGAAAACTTAATTTTTTTATGTTCAATCCACATAAATTTGTTAAAAGTGTTAAGTTAACTTAAATGATTTGTGTTGGGACAACATGAATGAATTGTGTGGAACCCTGCATTTTTTACAGTGTAGAAGGTATTTTGACCTATGGTTTTACTACAATAATGCTAGTTTAAATAGAGTGTTTATAGTAAAACTGGCTATAAAATAGCAATCATTCTGCAAAGAAAAGGGAAAAAAATGCTTGAAACCACATTTTTGTACAACAAATATAGAAAACTACACTTAGTGTTAAAAAAAACGTGGTTTATATATGGCTACAATGGTTTAGCTATTATTTGTTGTTAAACCACATGTTACTATAATAAAACCATGTTTGATTTGTGTAAGTTTTGATACAGCTACAAAAACAACCATAATCCCAATACATTCAACAGAACTGGAAGGAAACAATGAAAGTTTTGAATTGTTTGGCCTACTGTAGCCTACATTACAAGTAACGTGAGTATATATCAAAGTAACAATATTTTTATCTGATATCATCCATTATAACACTTAATATGTTGGCATTATTGTTTTACTTACCGAAAATATAAAGTTATTACCATTGTGCCGTTGTCAAACGTGCAAAACTAAACATTAGCATTACCCTGTCAACAAAAACAAAGGCAATGCTTGCTAACTTGCATAAGTGTGAACTACAACCAAACACTATAGTATATGGTACTCTAATGCTTCTTAAAGGATGTCATGGTAGTTACAAAGTACTTTTAGTTAGTTTGAAGTATGGTTTAGTTACGGTGTGCATGTGACGCCCCCTGCTGGCGCGAACGGAAGTTGTTTTAATCCAACAAGGGCAGCTTCCGGGTCAGAAGAGCACAGAAAATCCTCTACACAGGTAAGGTGAAGCTAATAAAGACGAATCGATCCAGTTTCCACCGTTTATAACACTTGTTTGCAGTCACTTTAACCAGTAGTTCACAGACAAACCTAGAAAACGAGTTGATGAACGCGGAGGAAAAGAGCGCGTCGATATTACTTTGGCAACAGCGACATCTGGCGGGCACTCCTAATCTCACTACTGTAACCAAAGTGAGCAGTTCCCGCCAAAATATCATACTTCATTTTACTACACAAAAACATGATCTTAAGATATACTGTTAAATACAACGACAAAGATTACGAAAGCGTTTTATATTATTGCAGTAACTGACTGGTCAATGTTATTAAGCAATTCAGTCATGCTAAGTTAGACCGTACAGGTAAACTGAGGAAGAGACCATAACTATGCCCTGCTCATTACTGTCATGCCCTACGGTCATATGGCATAACACCTTGTTTTGGGCGAAATTATTGTTGTAGAAAATACATTTGCATGAATATATTGACTCCAATCATATTTCATTCAAATTTCTTTTAGGCTGTGTACTTTAGGGTTGTGGTAAAATAATTTTGTGCCACCGAGACTCATGTGATTTTATAGAGCAAAATTATGCTCCCATATGGATGATAGACAAGCAGACATGTTGAGAAGTGATTTGGTCACTCACTTTTGTTCATGAATGAACTGAATAAAACTTCCACAACATAAAATCTACAAAAATGCTGGGTCATCTTAACTCAACGGTGGGCCAAATATAGACAAAACCACACAGTTGGGTTAAAAAAAGCAATTAAATGTAATGATAATAATAAAACAACAAGAAGAACATTGTATTTGTCCATATTTGTTCACATTTTGTTTAGGTTAACATTTTTTATAGTTAAAAATCTAAGACTACCAGTTTTGTTTACTCTGACATTTACTGTAAAGCTTTAATTGTGAAGTAACTTGTATTGTATACAGTGATATATAAACAAAACTGACCTGTACATTAGATTATGGCACATTTAACGGCAACAACAAAGATGCATAATAAATAAAAATAAAAACTCACACATTCAAGCTGATCAAAACATACTGTACAAAATTTTATAAAACAAGAGAGGTTTTAATGGAAATCTTATGTGGAATATACTATAGCAAGTTTAAAGAAAAATAATCAGTGTCCCAAAGCGGATGACAGTTCTCTTAAAAATACAGATTTGCATTTAAGATTGTTGAAAGACAATTGTTTTAAAAGAAATTGAAATTAATAATGTCATTTTTGAAATAATAAAATTATAATAGAATTCATCCATTCATTTTCCGCTTTATTCATCAGGGGTCACCACAGCAGAATGAACCGCCAACTTATCCAGCATATGTTTTACATAGCAGATACCCTCCAACTGCAACCAAGTACTGGGAAACATATATACACACTCATTCACACACATACACTACGGCAATTTTGGTTTATTCAATTCACCTATAGCACACTGTGGACTATGGGAGCACTTGGAGGAAACCCACGCCAACAAGGGGAGAACATGCAAACTCCACACAGAAATGCCAACTGGCCCACCTGGGACTCGAACCAGCAAACTTCTTGCTGTAAGGCAACAGTGCTAACCGCTAAGCCACAGTGCCGCCTTTATAATAATATAATATAATATAATATAATATAATATAATATAATATAATATAATATAATATAATATAATATAATATAACATAACATAACATAACATAACATAACATAACATAACATAACATAACATAACATATGTTAATAATTTGTAGCAGTCAGTTCTGTTAACAGAGCCATCTTCATATAACGTACCATTCTGAAAAAAAAAAAAATAGCAAAATAGGCTACTATAGTGTTTTTAAACTATACAGTACTTACATTCATCTGCTGCTATGGTAAGTTGCTTTGGTAACTCGACAAATATAGTAGCCCATTATAAACAGATTACCCAACTATAGGGTACACTCTAAAAAATATTTTTGCTGATTGTTCAAACTGCTTATTTATAATGAGCTGAATCAACACAATTCTTGAGGGTTTTTATGAGGTAACTTAATTGTTTAATGGTCAATCAACTTAAATTTGTAAAAACAATTAAGCTAACTTAATCGATTTGTGTTGAGACAGCATGAATTGTGTGGAACCCAGCATTTTTTACCATGTATATTATACTATAACCCCACACCAAAAAAGTTGGAAACGCAAATAAAAAAAAGAAAGTAATGATTTCCAAATGTACTTTGACTTGTATTTCATTGCAGACGATGTAAACACTAAATACTTCATGTTTTGTCTGGTCAGCTTCATTTCATTTGTAAATATACATCCTTTCTTGTCATTCAGACCTGCAACACATTCCAAAAAAAGTTGAAACAGGAGCAATTTAGGGCTAGTTATCAGGTAAATTGAATAAATATTGATGTGATTTGAAACAGGTGATGACAACAGGTGATTGTAATGATTTGGTACAAAAGCAGCATCCAAAAAAGGCCTAGTCCTTCTGGAGCAAACATGGACATAAAATTTCCAGTTTTCCAACAAATACACCAGTTTACTAACAACTACAAGTGTACTGTAGTGAAAATTAAAGCATACTATAATATTTATGACAGTTTATCAGTTCACTATAGTTACTGGAGCATTCATTAACAAAGTGTTTTAATACTACAATACATCCAGAATAATAAACTTGACTATCATTGACAAAATGATTCTTTGGATTCACTCATTTTTGTTTAAGGTATAGTGGTTGCAAAATATTTATATGGGCTGAATTTAACAAATTAAATTTAATAATGTTCAACTTGCCCATATAAATTGTTTGCAACCGCTTGCTTACTCCCAGGACCGTTTATATCAAAGTTGATATTTAGCTGCAACATGTTGGTGTTTCAAAAGTTACGAATTGCCGTGAGATAGCGTTGGATATACACACATGCACTACAGACAATTGAGCTCACTCAATTCACCTAACACACCTTAAAAGTAAAGTAAATCCAATGAATATTTTTTTCAGTGTATTATAAAGAAATTACATAAGAACTTTCTGAAACTACAACAAATACCAAGTAAAAAATTATTGATAACAATGTGTGTGATGGGATCACTTACACAGTAGTGTTTCTAACATACACACACATTTATTATGAAAAATTACATGAGCACTTTTTGAAACTACAACAAACACCAATTAAAACAATTAGCGATAAAAGTGTGATT
The DNA here is from genome assembly GCA_903798035.1 of Danio albolineatus. Taxonomy (NCBI): domain Eukaryota; kingdom Metazoa; phylum Chordata; class Actinopteri; order Cypriniformes; family Danionidae; genus Danio; species Danio albolineatus. The sequence continues at coordinate 7,169 of CAIGQQ010021047.1, forward strand.
GGATCTTTTACACATTAGTGTGTCTAACACACACACAAAATATTCATTGGATTTACTCAATTTTTAAGTGGTTGCGAACTATTTTTATAGGCTGAATTCAAACAAATAAAATTTAGTAATGTTCAATTTAATTTGTTTGTTAAATTCAGCCCAGTAGTATTTAAAACACTTTGTTGATGAATGCTGCTGTTGATGAATGCAAACTCGTATTAATTAAAGTGAACTGATAAACTGTTATACTGTAGTATATTTTAGTTTTCACTACAGTAAACTGCTGTATTGCAGTATAATATAAAGTACCCTATAGTTGTAGTCGAAAACTAACCACTTATCTTAAAAAAATGAGTAAATCCAATTAAATAATTTTGTCAGTGATAATAATGGTAATTATTCTGTATATATAATAGTATTTAAAAGACTTTATTATTGAATGCTCCAGCAAACTGTCGTATCAACTAAAGTAAACTGATAAACTGTTATAAATACCATAGTATACTTTAGTTTTCCCTACAGCAAACTGGTGTATTGCAGCATAATATACTCAATAGTTGTAGAAAACTACAGTATTGGGTCATTTATTTATATTGGTCTACTATATTTGTTAAGGAATGTTAATTATGTAAATTATTTGCAACCACTTATCTTAAAATTGAGTAAATCCAATGAATCATTTAGTCAGTGATAGTAAAGTTTATTATTATGTATTTACTGTATCATAGTATTTGAAACACTTTGTTAATGAATGCTTCAGCATACTGTTGTATTACCTGATAAATTGTTATAAATACTTTAGTTTTCACTACTCACTTAAAATAGATGGATTAATAATAACCCAACAGATAACCCATAGATGGGTTATTTTGGCACCGACCTTCTGTTGGGTTATTTTAACCCAATCCATTGGGTTATTAAGGTTAACCCAACTATTTGGGTTACAAAAATAACTAATTTGTTGGGTTATTTTGACAAGTGGCTTAAACACTATATAATAATAATAAATTATTATTATTTTATTATTATAATAGTAGTTGTCATCTTTATATGTAAATACAAAAACACAGCTTTTAATACATTGGCAATACTTTATTTAAATCCATGAATTTAGTGCCACTCCTCCCACAATAACAACCAGCTGAGAGCAGTTTAGATCATCCCCAAGCAGCAGGACGAAAGGGTTGTCTCTGTTGCTCCTCCTCTAAATACTGAATGAAATACAAGTATACACACATGAATTAAATAATGTCCAAATTTTATTGTCATAAATATTGCACCTAGAGGTTGCAAATCAACAAATTCTTGTTCTGCCTCCTGGTATGAGGGTCGCACAATCTGTATGGCAGCGGAGAAAGGACAGCTGGCAGAGTTGTTAAAGCACCATCTCCAAAGCGGGATCTCCAAGGCTGTCTTTATGTAAAACAGAAAAAAACACAATAATTAAACTCAAAACAAGCCTCTTATATCAAAGGTGAAATGCTACAAATTGGGATTAAAACAGAGCTGTTATACAGGATATTCTCACCAGATGAAATGTTTGCTTGAACTGGTAGATCCAAGGTTCTCTTCTCTTTTTTGCAATATGAGAGAATCTGCAGTGATGCATCTCCCCAAAACTTTATCTTTGGTGTGTGGGTATAATATACCCGTCCTCAGCAATCTAAAAATAAATAAACAAAAACAGCACTTAAATCCATGCCACACAAACAGCACACTGCATTTATTAAAAGGGATATTTTACACAAAAATGGAAATTCTGTCATCATTAATTCACCCTCCCTTTGTTCTAAATCTCTCCTCAGGTGAACAAAAAACATGATATTTTGAACAATATAGGTAACTAAACCATTCTTGGTCCACAGTGGGAAACACCCATACACTCATTCACACTCGTACACTACGGTCAATTTAGTTTATTAAATTTACCTATACTGAATGTGTTTGGACTGTGGGGGACATGCAAACTCCACACAGTAATGCCAACTGACCCAGCTCCAGGACATGATGGATTCGCCTCTGCTGCTCCTACTCCTCCATTTACCAAATTATGTTTGCTTCAACCTTAAAAAGAAATTGTAAATTGTAAATTTGCAATTGTATGCAGGACCAAACAACAACAAAATTCGTGTACTTACCCAGTTTAGCAATGGAGAAATGATAACTGGAAGGCTGCAAGTGGTTATCTCCAGGGGTCTCTTAAATAGACAGAGAGAGAGAGAGAGAGAAAAAAAACTATGAAATTGTGCACTTTTAGCTGCAGGATTAGTCTTAAGGTGCTCAAGAGTTCTTAAGGTGCATCACATTTGCAAATTTGGTGGGCAAATAAGGTCCATTTTACATGGTCAATTGTGCACTGATGTTCATCAGTGTGCTTAATTCACATGCCCAGAAACTTGCAAAAGAGAGAAACTCCTGATCACAGATTTCTACTGGAATAATTGAAACCTGTCAGTAAACTGTCATAACGCAATGATTAATATAAATAGTTTAATGTCTGTAATATCTTAATTTATTTGGTCAACTGTTCCAGGAGTTCTGAAATTTCTGAACTGTGCTTAGACTCTATCAGTCATCTGTACTTACCTGTGGCCTCATGCCTGATACAGAGTCTAATACCATATTCACACTCAAATAAGGCACAGAAGCACTTCTGAAAGAGGCACTTGTGTCTTTACACACTACCAGAGATGTATAAATGCATTTACAGAAGAATTACAAATGTATAATTTGATTTTAAGAAATATGGTGACGTAAAGACACCTTTACAATACACAATATTGCTTAAGTGTGTGTATCGGTGCATTTTTTACATCATGTTAATATTACAAAATACAGAGCTGTTATTTTCTCACCTTTCTCAACAAGATTATCAAGGAGGTCCAAAGCTCGCTCAGTCCAGCGCAACCTACAGTGAGCAAACAAAAAGAAAAGATTAAACCCCAAATTAACGTGAGCTGACAGACAACATTTATTAGTTCAGTGGTCACAGCATCACTAAAATCTCACCTGAATTGAAAACGGTGCAAGGACAATGCATGTTTAAGGGCTTGTATTATTATTATACAAAGCTAACAGATGTTACAATTATATA
>CAIGQQ010021053.1:0-10950 GCA_903798035.1 Danio albolineatus
ATATATATATATAATATTTTAATATATTTAAAATATTACAAAAATATAATATTACAATAATATTTGCTGGTAGGGAAGGTCTATTTGTTTACTTCTGCTATTTCTGCATTGACAACTAACTGCAATTTAACTGCCAATTAGAATGAAAACTGTAACAAAAGCATACAATATAAATGATAGTTATAGGTACTTTAGATCAGGATGGGTCAAAAATGCTGTCAATTGGCACAAATCCACAAATATCTCACTTATGTAGATACATGTCTCCTTGTTGGTTAGTATATCCTACTGCAAAACAACAATCCAGCATTTTGGCAAAAAAAAAGAAGTCACTAAGCTCGTGACTTGGCGGGCAACAGGAGATTGAGTTGTTTCGCCGGCCAGGAGGGGCATTTCACAAATGTTTTTTTTTTTAGGGTTTTCACCTTTAATTGATAGGACAGTAGAAGAGAAGCAGAGAGAGGGGAAACATCGGCATAGGACCTCGACCCAGTGATCAAACTCAGGTCACAGTGAGCACCAGGGTGACGTGTCAACACAATAACCACCAGGATATTGGCGTCAACGCTGACAGGTACGTTAAACTTAAGTTTTTGTCAAAATAGTCAAATATTTAAAGCATCAGAATATTTGTAAGAAAGGTAAGGTTGTTTGAAATTGTTTTTGCAATTCTGCTAGCTAATTGTGCTAGAAGCATAAAAACTACTTCACCTTTAAGCTTTACACCTTATTATGAAATTGCTCAATTTGACCTCTTTTAATTTTTGTGCTGTCAAAAAATGGTTGATTGACTGACACTGACTGTGCGTTGTGGAGTGTGCATACAAAACTTCAGTAACTTTAGTTTAAGTAACAATTCCCACTATTAACTACTGGCTTATTACCTGCCTATTATTAAGGTATTGGCTGTTTAGTAGTACGGATAAAGTATGATCTTGTTCTACATAATTAATCCTACCCAATACCTAAACCCAACATCTACCTTACTAACTATTTATAAGCAGCTAACTAGTAATTTATTCAGTTAAAAATCCAAGTGGTAAGAAAATGGTTAGAATTTTACCCTAAAATATATCGGTAAGAGAAGAATATTGGTATCCACTGACATCCATAGTAAGAAAAAATACTATAGAAGTCAATGGCTACTCGTTTCCAACAATCTTCATAATATTGTTCAACAGTTCAACAGACACAATAAACTGTGTAAACCAACTCTTTAAAATGTTCAAATGTGAAAAAACAAAAAACAAAAAAAAAAACAGTCATATTATGTGTGTGCATGTGTTTGTATACTTACTGCCAGAATAAGCTTGGCTAACGTTAGGTTAAGTCGGTCCGATCCAACATCTATAAGTCTGAACAGTATTCTCAGTATGCCGGACCTCTTTTTACACTGCCTTCCCAGCATGCCTCTCTCTGCCAGGGCATCATGGAGGCCATCGCATGAGTTACACAGCTGTCCCACAATCTCATCTGACACAGCATCACCTAAAAGGATTGTTTTTGAGACCCAATCAGTATACTATACTGTAAGTTCCAGTGCACAAAATAGGCAAGTGTCAAGGTCGTATTTCAAACAGCGTGTCTCGCACAGTATTAATTGCAGCATTGTCACCCTTCAACTGTCTCCGTGAAGGACAGTGAAAGAAGAGTAGTCTATGGGCTACACAGCCTCTTTCATTCGACTCAACTGATGTGTACACGGAGTAGACTTACTGACATTTCACTGACATTTGGCCCACATTTACACCCACTGACAGAGTTAACACAGCTCTTCAGGCAAATTCTCCCACTGTATGGTATGCATCATTAGCGTGTATACAGTATAATAGCTCTGCACTGTTTTTTTTCTGTACGCACTGACCTTGAGCACAACAACATAATATGGTAGTGTTAAGTAATATTAGACTGTAATAAAGTATCAATATGGGCTAAATCTCCTGCCTGCAACCTAGGTTATTTTAGTAAACAAAAACTTAAACAGTCTAAAACTTTTGGTCAAAATTATTTTTGTGAAATGAACAAAATTATAAAAAATTCATTAAAAAAATTAAATGAAGGCTCCACGGTGGCGTAGTGAGTAGCACGTTCGCCTCACAGCAAGAAGGTCGCTGGTTCGAGCCTCGGCTGGGTCAGTTGGCATTTCTGTGTGGAGTTTGCATGTTCTCCCCGTGGTTGCCTGGGTTTCCTCCGGGTGCTCCGGTTTCCCCCACAGTCCAAAGATATGTGGTACAGGTGAATTGGCTAAGCTAAATTGTTCGTAGTGTATGTGTGTGAATGAGAATATATGCATGTTTACCAAAGATGGGTTGCAGCTGGAAGGGCATCCGCTGCGTAAAACAAATGCTGGATAAGTTGGCGGATCATTCCGCTGTGGCGACCCCAGATTAATTAAGGGACAAAGCCGAAAAAAAAATGAATGAATGAATGAAAATTAAATGAAAAACTAAAACTAAACAAAACTAACAACAATCACTGAAAAACTAATTGGAAAAAAAATAGCACTGTGGTGGAAAATCTGCTGTGACTCTTTATAGAAGTACCTGTAGATGGCGCTTTTATAACCAATGCACACGTCGGTCAAGCCAAAGTCCCTTTAAGGCAAGTAATTTCACTCAGCAGCCACCTTTGAAACGCCTCTCAGGCGGTATGCTTGGGCATTTTGTTTGAATGGGAAAACATCAAATTCTCTAAAATTGCTTGCCAAGCTTACGATTAAAGGAATCGCCAATACATTTAAACAACAACTCTCTGTTTAGACTTATTTCTAAGTGTTCGAATCACAAAATCTGCAGAAACTCAAGTCAGGTCGAGCTCCTTTCCCGGAGAATTGCCTGCCTATATCGATCGATGATTGGCTTCTGTACTAGTAGGCGGGGCTTCATTCACCATATTGGCCGTTACACTTTTCCCCATTCAAAACTATCCACTTGTTAAGTCTTGATGTATAAAATACTGCTTCCGGGTCCAAGCTACTACTTATTTGAATTGAGAAAATTCAAGTGAACACATTATGTTATGTAATGTAATGTGTATTTATATATTGCATTTAATGTGTATGGCCATACACCCAAAGCGCTTCACAATCATGAGGGGGGTCTCTCCACACCAACACCAGTGTGCAGCATCCACTTGAATGATGCGACGGCAGCCACAGAACAACGGCGCCAGTGCGCTCACCACACACCAGCTATTGGTGGAGAGGAGAGATACAGTCAATTCAGTGGATGGGGATGATTGGGAAGCCATGATGGTTAAGGGCCGAGAGGGAATTTGGCCAGGACACCAGGGTTACACCCCTACTCTTTACGAGAAGTGCCATGGGATTTTTAACAACTACAGAGAGTCAGGACCTCGGTTTAACGTCTCATCTGAAAGACATTAAAGTGAATTTTATATAAAATCATGGTGTACACAACAGTCTCTGGACTTGCTGTATTTCAATTTATTTCAACAATTTATAAAAAATGTATCACTTTCTGGCCATCGGATATTAGGCATGGATATATATTGTGATCGTGAATTCAGAAAGTAAGATATCAATTTGTAAACGTTTACCATTTGTTGAGTCTCCCCACACAGATTGATATAGACCATTTCAATGTGCTCATGTCATTGGCCCTTGAACATTTCCTGCTTGTTCTAATACTATATCATAACTGTAACAAGAAAAAATACAATCATATTTTCACATTAAAACAGCTATCATAACATTATTTATCAATATGTGGCTCTATTTGGATTCTCAGAAGTTATGAAAATAAAAAATGTTAAACAGGAAGTATGTTAGGACCATTGTTATTGTTTCCATTTCTCAAAACGGTCTATAGTGCTTGGACCCGGAAGCTGTTTCGCGTGACGTCACACGTAACAAGCCGATAAAATCGACGTGTCTTGTGTATGTAACATGTAAACGGGGCATGTTTACAAACATTATCTTAAATATGAAGAAGTTTGTCTCAATTCTTCACATTTTTTTACTTCATTTTACTTCGTATTTATTTAAGTAACACTTTGTGTGGTTACGGGTTCAGCGTCTGTTCAAACAATTGTTCTATTTTTATTACTTAGAAGTTTGCGCAAGAGCTAAAGTAAACTTTGTGTAATAAACATTTATTCAACACTGGACGTGTTTTCCGTAACTAGAAATACTAAAACCAAAAATTCAACTACATATATAAAAGCTAAATAGACAAGTGCTCAACTAAAGTAAAACTAACAAAACCATAAACTGAAATGAACAGAAAATGTACAAAATAATATAGAAATAAAAGTAATTTTAAAAAGTGAAACTATCATAACCTCGGCCGCAACGTAAATCCATTAAATCCAGCTTTGCATTTTAGACTAGCTGTTGCTTGCAGAATAATTATCCGTTACTACATGGGTTTTAACCATGGTGTGCCTTATTCTTGCTGGATCTAACTTGTCTTAGAGGGGGGCTGAGCCTTCCAAAGCTATTTCTGCTAAGACAAATGTTGTTTCTCAAATCTGTTTCCAAGATGGTTGGCATTCTCCCCAACAGGGCTCTCTTGATGATGCCATGGAGAATATGAATGGTATTTTATGCATGAACCGAGCGGCTCTTGGCGCAATAAATATTTGATATTTATCTTTTAAATGAATTTCTATTGAATTTTCAAAGTACTTAAATATTTACTGCTATTAGATTGCATTTCACGGTTCTTTTCCCCCACATGCTTTGACTTTAAAAGCTCAGTGCCGTGCCAAGCTCAACACAAGCTTTGTTTTTGTTCCTCTGCATCCAGATATTGTGTTTTCTTTCTCCCCGCAGCTTTGCTTTCACTCTGGGACACATTCAAGTGCAGCTCCTCAGTAAGAACATGCATAAGCACAATCCAATAACCTTAAAATTGTGAACATCTTTATGAATTTAAATAGAATAATAGACTAAAATTATAATAATAAGGTTTTATGTGTGTATTTGTGTGTTTGTGTGTAGAAGGTGAATGTAAAAAGCAGAGCTGTTCTGTTGGGACATAATTAAAAAATTACTTTCACTGTAAAAAATGCTGAGTTTCACAAAATTCGTTTTAATGCTGTCCCAGCACAAATCGATTAAGTTCACTTAATTGTTTTTACAAATTCAAGTAGATTGAACAAAAAACAATTAAATTGTCCCAAAAAAAATAAAAAAAACTAAGATTTGTGTTGTTTTAGCTCATTTTAAATAAGTAGTTTAAACAAGCATCAAAAGTGATTTCTGAGTACTGGAACTACAGTATCATTAAAAAAATCCTCAGATAAGTAAGAACACACTTATGTTCATTGTTCGTCTATTCACATAGTCCAATTAGAAGTAAAATTCCATAAAGCTTTTGTAGGATATGTTTAGTATTCATTAGATGGAGAAAACATCAACTTGGATCTTTAAAAATGTTGTTTTGGAGCTATTAACATTCTATTTTTCTATCCTTAAAACATTATATTAGGGATAAACTCCTTCCCACAACTGTTCATTTAAAATCGACCAATATGCATGGTCTGATGATAGCATATAACACAACGTGGCACTTTTGATTTTTTAACATATCCTATGGTGCATATAAAACACATTCATAACAGTAATTTTGTCATCACCTCCAGCGAAGGACTCGAATTCTTGAAGGACAGGCAGGACTTTAGTGTTCCAGAACACAGATTCATCCTCATTGTCATCTGCATCTACAAAAAGACAGACTGGAGTTTAAAAATGTAGCCAGACAGGTACATGCACATTATTGATCCTGGAAGGGAAATTCAGACATTTCACCCCAGCACATCTTCAAGCATATGAATGTATTACAGGATGTTCAACATAGCATGAAAAGGTCAGAGCCTCACACCCACACAGCTCTTCATGATATTGTCTGTTACATTCTGTGTGCATTTGCATTGTGGACGAGCTGCAGGAAGCAGTGGGTTGCAAAAAACAACAGATCAAACTGCTATCAACTGGCATCTGGATAAAGAACCTTGAGAAACTGCTGCAGCAAAAACAGTGGTTTAGGTTTCCAATCCGATCAGATATTTGCGGCCACTGGCAAGATTGTGTCAGGAACAAGATTTACAAGATTGTGAGTCCTGTGCACGTCTATCACATGTTTGACTGTAGGCTAGTGGTTTCAAGTGCTATTATTTATTTTGGTTTGTAATTTATTATAATTTATGCAGATGCACAATGCATAGAATAAGAGTTTATCATCACAATCGATCTAAATGAATGAAATCTTTCTAAATAGAGCTATTCAAATCAACTGGTAACATTATCTTCATATCGCAATATGTATCGCAGTAAAACAAAATACCACAATGTCAGATTTTTCCAAATATCAGCGGCCACTTTATTAGGTACAACTTACTAGTACTGGGTTGGACCCAATTTTGTCTTGAGAACTGCCTTAATCCTTCGTGACATAGATTCAACAAGGTACTGGAAATATTCCTCAGAGATATTGGTACATATTGACAGGTAGTGATAGGATCACACAGTTGTTGCAGATTTGTCGGCTGCACATCCACGATGCGAATCTCCCGTTCCACCACATCCCAAAGGTGCTCTATTGGATTGAGATCTGGTGACTGTGGAGGCCATTTGAGTACAGTGAACTCATTGTCATATTCAACAAACCAGTCTGAGATGATTAGCACTTTATGACATGGCACGTTATCCTGCTGGAAGTAGCCATTAGAAGATGGTTCACTGTGGTCATAAAAGGATAGACACAATCAGCAACAATCCTCAGATATGCTGTGGCATTGACACGATGCTCAACTGGTACTAAAGGGCCCACAGTATGCCAAGAAAATATCCTCCACACCATTACACCACCACCACCATTCAAGGCAGGATGGATCCATGCTTATGTTGTTAATGCCAAATTCTGACCCTACCATCTGAATGTCACAGCAGAAATCAAGACTCATCACCCCAGGCAACGTTTTTCCATTCTTATATTGTCCAATTTGGTGAGCCTGCAAGTTCAAAGTCACTTAAATCACCTTTCTTCCCCATTCTGATGCTCGGTTTGAACTGCAGCAGATCGTCTTGACCATGTGTACATGCCTAAATGCATCGAGTTGCTGCCATATGATTGGCTGGTTAGAAATATAGGTTAAGGTGCAATTGGACAGGTGTACCTAATAAAGTGGCCGCTGAGTGTATTGTAGTAGAATCGATAAAGCAATATACCTGCTTTTGATCCACTTTGACTGGAAACTTCAGTTTGCGGTCTTCTGTTGATCACAAACACACAAACATAGATACAGAGTGAATAGAGGGCACAAATGACATCATTTTGATTGGAACAGTAGATAGAGGTCAATTACAAAACTTAGATGAACTTATATTTAAAAACGAGCATTTACAAAGTCTGCGAGTATCGTCTTAATGGTAACGGTAATATTTACTCACAAAGACGTATGCGAAACATTATTTCTATATTTAAGTTATTCTCATGAAATTCTGTTTTCCTGACAGACACAAGATGTCACTGTTGTGATATCCTTATGTATCGTTTAATTACTTGATTTTCTTTATTATATATAATTCTTCAACCGTCAGTTGTGGCAAAATCAGTTAATGGTGAAGAATAGATAACTTTCAAAGTATGCTTGTGTAAAATATGCGTGCATGTGAGGGCTATTGTAACAGACAGGAAACCACAGGTCTGTGTGCTTGTATCACAGCTAGTCATGCACTGTCATAGTTCATTTTATCATAGAAATCAAGATATCCGTTAACGTTTAGTCTGTGCTGTAACTTTTACTGACTTTTACTGAAAATTACATTAAGTATAATGCAAGTATTCAACTTTATCTTGAACTAACAGATATTTCTTAAGGATTGGAATTGGATTTGAAAATATGATGGTACAGATGGGCCATATTTCTGGCATTGATTGTGTTTGGGCTTTGTACATCTCGATAATGCCTCTTTGTTGATGGGATGCTTCGGTCGAGACGTGATCTCATCGTGTGAATCTCAAATGAGACTGTACTGGTGGTCAACAGAACAGTCAGCCAGCCAGCCACAAGCGGCCTGCATAATCTAATATTGCTCCATTAGCAACTATAACAAGGATATGGTAGAGATAGATGGAGAGAGAGGGTTCGCTGCTTTGCTTATACTCACTATTAAATTCCAGATTGTCAGTAAATGCATCTAAATTGGAGGCATTGTGATTGTCATAAGTGGGCATTCTGTATTAACGAGAGTGCCTGGATTTTAATAAATGAACTTTTTAATGTGATGGATTACACAATTGTGTTGTATGTTATGGACGATGTACATTAAATCTCTTAATACCGGTAACAAATGGATTAATGCCGCTGGAATCTACTAATCCTCTCAGAATGGTTAATAATAAGTTAGCGCCTGAACATGGTGTCCTGTTAGTCAAGGACACACTTTTTTTCTTTTACTGCTGTTCTTAGGCACAGAGAATAAATCAATTTACAGTGCGAGTTTGATGATGGCAGTGCTGGTTTTTATGAAGCCCACACTTGATTTATTTAAACGCTGGTTCACAGTATTAGATCTCAACATTTGTGTTCAATAAAAATACACTAAAAATAAAAGAACATGCATAAAGAAAAACCCCCTCTTGTGCTCAAAAAGCATACCTTTCTTTGATAAGCGTGTTCAGATCAGTTTCAGAGGATGATTTTGTTTTATGCTTTGTAATATCAGCTGAGTGTAGATTGTCTTCGTCATCTGGTTGGTCTCCAATCTTTGCCTCTGGAGACATATCTGAACAGACAGACAACAACATGGCTTAGCGAAGAAATAAATAATAAAACCCACATGTAAAACAAAATTGTATTTGCATTTGTTGTGTGTTATACTCATCAAGGATGCATATATTTTATATACTGTAAATCTCTATTTATGGAAATATTTATACAATTTAAAATGGCAATGCTTAATTTTCAGCAGCAATTAACTCAGTCGTCAAAATAGCATGATCTTTCATAAATTAATTTCATAATCTAAACTGATGCCTAAATGTCTATTTATTTATAAACTGCTAATCAGTTAATTAATTAATTTATATATATATATGTGTGTGTGTGTGTGTGTGTGTGTGTGTATGTATTGATTTATGTGTGTATGTATGAATCTATGTATGTATGATTGAATGTATGTGCAGTGCTCAGCATAATTGAGTACCTCGTTTTGAAAATTTATATTTTTATATTTTATTCTCAGTGAATATGGGTAATGTATATTGGTGCCTTTGAACAAAACAGATTTATTAAACAGAAATATTTATTTAAATAATATTTTAGTCACAGAAAATCTTTAGAAATGGAAAAAATTATACATTTAAATTCATGCAAAATATTGCAAACAAAATTACAAAGTACAACATTTCAACAAAATATTATAGTATATATAATATATATTATGATATATTTTTTGGCTTCAGTACTGACTAAACTAATGTATATGCACAAATATAATATTGTAAAGCATCCTATATAAAACATGAATTTAAATGAGAGATTTGTGAGGGGTGTACTAACATATGCAGAGCATTGTATGTATGTATGTTTGTATGTATGTGTGTGTGTATGTATGTATGTATGTGTGTATGTATGTCGAATCAGAATCAGAATCAGAAAGAGCTTTATTGCCAGGTATGTTCACACATACGAGGAATTTGTTTTCGTGACAGAGCTTCCACAGTGCAACAGAATTACAGAGACAAGACAAAAAACAGATAATAAATATATTCAAAAAAATAGAAGTATGTGTGTATGTCTCTGTATGTATGTATGTATGTATGTATGTATGTATATGTATGTATGTATGTATGTATGTGTGTATGTCTGTGTGTATGTCTGTGTATGTATGTATGTATGTATGTATGTATGTATGTATGTATGTATGTGTGTATGTGTGTATGTGTGTATGTCTGTCTCTATGTATGTATGTATGTATGTATGTGTGTATGTGTGTATGTGTGTGTGTATGTGTGTATGTCTGTCTATGTATGTATGTATGTATGTATGTATGTATGTGCAGGGGCGCCGCTAGCAATTTTGGGCCCCATGAAAAAATATGAGGATGGGCCCCCTACTACAAAGCTAGCTATCTAAACTCTTTGTCCGCGATGTAGTTATACTGACCTATGCAGTTTATTATTGATTTTGTACACTACTTATCAGTATTTAGTAAGAGAAACTACATGACTGTAGCTAGCAGATGATTTATTGTTCAAATGTAAACGTAGTACAAAAAAAGGAACAGTAATAAAATATTTACTGAAAATTTTACATTTTTATGTGCATATATACACACAGTTGAAGTCAGAATTATTAGCCCCGTTTATTTTTTCCCCAATTTCTGTTTAATGGAGTGAAGATTTTTTAAACACATTTCTAAACATAATAATTTTAATAACTCATCTCTAATCACTGATTTCTTTTATCTTTGTCATGATGACAGTAAATAATATTACACTGGATATTTTTCAAGACACTTCTATACAGCTTAAAGTGACATTTAAAGGCTTAACTAGGTTAATTAGATTAACTAGGCAGGTTAGGGTAATTAGGCAAGTTATTGTATAACAGTGGTTTGTTCTGTAGACTATCAAGAAAAAAATTGCTTAAAGGGGCTAATAATTTTGACCTTAAAATGTTTTTTAAAAAATTAAAAACTGTTTTTATTTTAGCCAAAATACAACAAATAAGACTTTCTACAGAAGAAAAAATGTATCAGACATACTGTGAAAATTTGCTCTGTTAAACATCATTTGGGAAATATTTAAAAAATAAAAAAAAATAAAAGGGGGGCTAATATCTGTATGTGTGTATATCTGTATGTGTTACGGATCGGTCAGGCTCTCACGACCCTCAATCACGAAGATCACCATCACCTGAATTCTAATGAGCACCAGCTGCATCACATTCACGAGCACCAGTTAAATGCACAGCCCTCTG
>CAIGQQ010021067.1:0-10023 GCA_903798035.1 Danio albolineatus
GAAACCCTTTAATTGCTGCCTGCAGTTATATTTCTTTTTTTTTTTTTTTGATTGATGAGGAAATCATGCTAAAGTCTACAAATTAGATCATACAAAAACACTAAATAATAATTAAAAAAAACTCTAAATAAAAAAAGATATTACAATGGATTTTTTCAACCTCTGGCTTTCATGGATAATTGCATTGTGCTCTGTCTCTTGTCATCTGGTCTTCACTTCCCATGATCCTTTGCACCACTTACTTCCTCATTGTTCACAGCTGCCTGTCATTTGCCACTTATACTCTCCTTTAATAAGCCCTCTGTTCTGTTCATATTGTTTGTTTGCCTCTGCATGTTGGCTTTGGCCTCCATTACTCCATGGTTTGTGCTCTTCTCGATTTGACCATTTTTTGAATGTTTTGTGGACTCTGTGTTTTGCATTGCTTGTCACCTCATATTGTAAAAATTGTTTATTTATTTGTTTACTTATTTCAGAATAAAAATGCTGGAGACTTGTCTTGTGACGATGATATTTTATGTGATTTATAGAGGCACCACCTTCTCATCCTTCATCTAACTTCTTTTGGGTTCCTAACTAAAAAAGCAAAACAGCAAGAGGGTGAGAATTATTGTGTTTTCTTTTAATCTTGCTCCTATAATATCAGCATTTTATTACTATTATTATTATTATTATTATTATTATTGTTATAATAATAATAATAATAATGATAATAGTATTGAGTATTTGGATATTTCCATGGTCTCATTGACAAAGTAATTATTTTCTGCAATTGTTTTATTTATTGTTATAAAACATCACAACTAATAAATACATAAATATAAAAATAAAAGAATAAATATCTGTGGAATTATTATGGTTAGCTGTTGTTCCAACATTGTAAAAATATTATTATATTATTTATTCCTAATCACTAGGATGTAAGATGTAAAACTCTTTGATAAATAGCCATGTGTGTATTTTTATTGATCTTGATGGTGAATGACCATGGGCTGTTTTGAGGGGTTGCTTTGTGGAAACATGGAGAACATAAAAAAAAAAAAAAAAAAAAAAAAAAATCTCTGAGATTAGATTACTGCTGTCCATGTCTACGGCACTACAGGGAAGTCTTGAGGGTTTCTGTTTATGCACTTAAACTTTAGCAATTTAAACGATTCTCCCTAAGATATGAGAATTTTGAAGACCCATTTAAAGTCTTATGTTTATGCTAATTAGACAAGGAAGTTGCCATGTCAAGCTTTTGAAGAAAATGTGCATTTGAAATAAATAAACCAGAGATAACTATGTTATGGTGTGTTAAGGAAATTAAGTCAAATTAATGACCAGAGATGACTAAAATGCCTAATAAAGAATGTGAAAATCTATGATGTCAAAGAAAAATAAATATATAAATCTGAATGTCACAATCAGATGAATGTTGTGCAAATGATACCATGCATGTTGAAATGAATACACAGAAGAAGAAAAAAAAATCAAGTGCACATGATTATAGACACTAATACAAACTGCCTGTCACTCATGGATAGAAATCTCACCAGCCACTTTATTTGGTACACCTGTTCAACTGCTTATTAGCACAAACATCTAATCAGCCAATCATATGGCAGCAACTCTGTATTCAGAGATGTAGTCTTGGTCAAGAGAATCTGCTTAAATTTAAACAGAACATACGATTAAGGAAGAAACGCAATAAAATGAGTGTTTTGGTAACTGCTGGTCCAGTGGGATTTTTACACACAACCATCTCTAGGGTTTACAGAGAATGTGCAGAAAGGGAGAAAATATTCAGTCAGTGGCAGTTCTTTGGGTGAAAATTCCTTGATGCAAGAAGTCAGAAAATGGCTACAGTTTGAGCTGAAAGACAACAGTAACTCCACTGCGGTCTTCAGAAGGGCATTTCTGAACACACAAAACCACAAACCTTAAAGAAGGTGAACTACAGAACCAGATGTGCTACGTAAGGACAAGAGAATAAAAAAAGAGGATGAGTAGCCTTACCCAGAAAAATACATATAAATACATTTAGATTATGTACTTTAATCAGTACTATTGGAAGAGACTTTCAACCAGCATAATAAAAAATGTATGACAATCACCTTTAAGTCACGCTTTCTGAATAGTAGGGTCAAAATGGGTGTAAACAACATTAAACCACAATGTCTTTTATCAATTGTTTGTCCTGCCATAGTGTGTAGGGTACTTTCTTGGCTCACTTTGGATCCCTCAGTATCAACTGTGTATCATTTAAACACCGGAGAATTGATGATGACTTTTTCAATCTCGTTACTATCACAGTGAAACCTTCTTGTCATTGTTACTTCATATAGGATAATACACAATGTCTCAAAGCTTCCCCATATATGATAGCAAGTTCACTAAACTCTATCATAGTCACCAGATCTCAATACTATATCCATTGGGATGTACTGGAATAGGAGATTTGCATCATGGGATGAGAATCCAACAAATCCACAGAAATGACTGTTATGTAGATCATAATGTCAGTTTCCAGTTGTTAATCTAAGTCCAATGTTTCCAGCCCCTTGCTGAATCAATGCAGTGAGGAATTAAAGCAGTTCTGAAGGCCAAATTGTCTCTAACCTGGTACTAGCAAGGTGTACCTAATGAAGTGGCTGGTAGACTGTGTGCGGTTATGATTTCTGAAACAACTGCTTTGATGTATAATTTTATGGAGGTAAAAACATCTTGAAAGGTTCATTGATTGCACATAAATTCACTTTATCCTTCTCCTGGAATACCTGCTATCATAAATCCTACCGTACATCTATTCCAGAGGGAAAGCCAGATTAATGATTTAAAGCATGGGAGATCTACAGCTTTCATGCACTCGCTATCATTAATTAGTGAAGGGTATCAAACCCTCATCTCCTGTGTCTAACAGACAATTGGGAAAACTCCAGAACATCGAATCATTAATAAATTGCATTCCAGTTTCGAGCTCTTGAGGTAACCAACCATCACATCAGCCCACTGCAGGTATTGTGATGGCGTATTCCCACTCATATTATTTCTAACTACTGGAAAGAGCTAAAAAGCTTGATTCCCGGAGCTAGCTAATGTATTTTCCCTGACATCAGTGATATAAAAGATGAATAACATGATATACTGTATCCTAATGTGTGGTACACTGTGTTGGTGAGAGCTGATGTATATTGTCAAGGAGTTCAATGCCTCTAGCTTTGATATGTAAGGCAGATGTTTGCCTGAAGAAAAAAAAAAAAAAGAAATAAAAAAAATTAAGTGAAATAAAAATCTAACGTAATTATAAATATACTGTAAGTTAAAAAAAAAAAATATATAAATAATTTTATATATATATATATATATATATATATATATATAATATCGTTTCGTATATAATTTATAGATTGAATAAAATGTAGATAATAAAAATATTCATTTTACAACTTAAATAATTAACAGTTCTTTGGTTTGGCAGTTGTGAAAAGTAGTTTAAAGTTGTTTCTACTGTAAAAAAAAATAAATAAATATATATATATATATATATATATATATATATATATTTATATATATAGATATAGATATATATAGATATAGATATGTGTGTGTATCAAAATATTTAAGCATTAAAAGTTTATACATATTTCATATTTATATAAATATGGAAACATTTTAAAAAAATATATATATGCTTTAATAAATTGCACAGTTTATTTATAAACTATTTAAAGAGGATCACATGCTTATGATTGAACACGGCTGGCACCGCATCCGCTATGCATATTACACCAATCAGATGAATACTGACTCACTATAAATAAGCAGAGTTTTCCACTCCAGTCATCTTCGTGTTGAGGAATCCCCCTTCCACCCCTACTCCTCCTCTTTTCCTGATATGGCGGCACGGCAGCCCAGTGGTTAGCGATGTCGCCTCACAGCAAGAACACCACTAATTCAACCCCTCTCCTAGCCAGTTGCCGTTTCTGTGCATGAGTTTGCATGTTCTCCCAGGGCTCGTGTTAGTTTTCCCCAGGTTTTCCAATTCCCTCCCACCGTCCAAAGACATACACCATAATGTAAATTGACCACTCCAAAGTAGCATTTTACAACCAACTCTTAGTCAGCTATATCTCAGCACGTTCACAAGCATGGGAGTTCTCGAACCTACCAGAGCTCAAAATCCTCCTCTCATCCTTTTAAACGGGAGGGAGCCCGGGGCTCGAGGATATTCTGAGGTCAGGGCTCTCTCTCTGGATACCATGCCATCATGCTTTATTATCAATCATCAGCTAAGTGTGAACTCTTGAAGTATAATTTATTAGACTGCACAAGGTAGCATCGTATCAGAACATATGATGCATTTACGATTAAACTGATTCAAAGCTGATTCTTCCCCAAAGAATCATGACTCAAAGGACCGGAAGCTGTTGACCTTATACAAATGTACCACCCAGTGATAAATGTTATACCTTTTAATTGTGAGATGAGATTCATATTGTCAAAGTTCTATTTTTAGTAATTAGACACTAGGGGAAGGAGCCTGCAAAACAAGTTCAAAGTAGATGTGTTTTTCCAATAGTAACGCAATGTCCAATTAAAAAATAAATAAAATTCACAGGACTGATGCAAATACAGTATGTGTTTGGAACCCAGCATATGCTTTTGTTTGTTATAAGTATGTGTCCTCTAGCAGCAGCAGTTAAAATTACATGCCTTTGGAAGACATGTTTGGAAGAGTATACGGTATATAAAGGTTACTTGCATTTGTTCTAGATCGCTAAAGGGGTGGGCAAATGCTACTTCAAGCATACAAGGGTATTTACACATCTTTTAAGAGTTTGACTCGTGTTTAAACATGGGTCAAGCTTTTTTTTTTTCCAAAAATCTTCAGGCAGATTTATACTTCTGCATCAAGTGTGCGCGTATGCCTTGACACAGCCTCCGCTTGGTTGCATAGCCCTTGCTGTAGCTATCGCTGACGCTGACACTGACACTCACCTCTCAAAATTTTTAACTCCAAGTCGCATTGGCGCATAGCACAAGCTCTGTGATTATTCTGCTTGTTAACTGTGACCAGTGTGGGTGGGTCAGAGAGTTTTGCTAACCCGTTAGATTGAGTGTTGTAGCTCTGTAATGTAGAGTACCGTGATGTAGCTCTAGATGGAAACTGTTGTTTTGTGTTTACCTTATGTTCAAAGTTGTTGCACGTCCACCGGTTCCCTGCCTCTGAATAAGTGAGTTTTAGCTACTTTTATACATTTAAGGTGGTGCTCTGAAAAAACAAAACACCCACGAAGAAACTCGACACAGAGGAACATAAAAACCTACTGTCAGCTAGCGTTCCGCAAGTGTTATTGCAGAGCAGCACAAACAGCACGCAGAAGTATATATGCACAAAATATTTGTAGGGGAAATTCTCTCAAAGTATGTGCAAAAGAGTGTGCCTATCACCCCACGTGACATGACGCTAGATTTACAACACGTCAATCATTAATGTCTGCTAAACTATGTAAAATTAAGTAGCTGTTTATCTGGGAGAAAATAGATTAAATGTTCTAGTTATATAAACAGTGTATCTATTGAATAATACAGATTTTAAAAGAGTATATGTAAAATGAGTATCATTAGACATCAGTAATAAGACATCAGCATGCATTACACAAACTTTTTGTTTGGTTAGTAATTATGCGTATTTAAATGTCTACAACCTAAATAAGCATTGTTTCATTGAAAGCACACTGTAAAAATATCAGGTTAATTACCAGTGTCTGTATTTTGTGATTTACAAGTGTTTTTTTGTTTATTTATGGTTGTGAATTGCATTGATCTCTGCTATGTTGATTTTTGATGTTGAAAATTAAAGCCTACAGTTTGGCAACGGGACTTTTGTTGACATTTTAGTACTTTGAAATAATACAATATTTAAGATATAATATATGGAAATATATTAGTCTGCAAAAGAACAGAAAATGTACTGGCAGGTTGTAGTTTTGTTTTTTTCCCCTATAATAACACTAACCAAGACAATATACATTACTTTAATATGTATCACTTCAAACTACAACCCCAAATCAAAAAATGTTGGGACAGCATGGAAAACGCATATACTGTAAAAAAAAAAAAAAAAAAAAAAAAACTAATTTCTAAATTTAATTTGACTTGTATTTCATTACAGACAATACAACAGCACATAATTTATTGTGTTCCTCATTATTTATTTATTTTTTTATGAAAGTAACACAAAAAAAAGCTTGAACAGTAAAGCATTTACCAGTGTTCAATGTTGCCATTCCCTTTCACTTAAACTCTTAAACTCTGAAGACACCAAGTGATGAAATGTTTCAGGTGTGATTTTTGTCCCATTCATCCTGCAAACAAGTCTTAAGGTGGGCAACAGTACAGGGTCTTTGTTGTCACATTTTGCGCTTTAAAATGTGCCACACGTTCTCTATTGGAGACAGGTCAGGACTGCAGGCAGGCTAGTCAAAAATACCTCTATCCTCTTCCTCGGCAGCCAGGACTTGGTAATGCGTGCAGAATTTGGTTTTGCATTGTCTTGTTGAAATATGGGTGTCAGTGGTAAAGAAGGCAGCGTATTGTGCTCCAAAAAATCCATGTATTATTTAGCACTAATGGTGCCATCAAAGAAGTGCAAGTGCAAGTTTACCCCTTTGCGAAGGGTACTGACACAACCCCACACCATGACAGACCCTATCTTTTGGACTTGTTGCTGACAACAGTCTGAATGATCCTTTTCTTCTTTGGTCCATAGCACACAGCATCCATTAAAAAAATAAAAAATAAAAATAAAAAATAAAAAAACTGAAATACTGATTCAACTGACCACAGTACACATTTACACTGTGTGACGATCTATCCCAGATGCCCCCGAGCTCAGAGAAGTTGATGGCACTTCTGGACACTGTTAACATAGGGCTTCCATTTGGCACAGTACAGTTTTCACTGGCATCTGGGGATGTAACTATGTATTGTGGTCTTTGACAAAGGTTTGCCAAAGTAGTCCTGAGCCCATGTGGTGATATCTCTAGTAGATGAATGACGATTCTTGATGCAGTGCTGCCTGAGTGATCGGAGATGACGGTTATTAAGCTTAGGTCTGCGCCCTTGTCCTTTACAAACTGAAATTCCTCCAGATTTCTTGAATTGTTTGATTGTTATGCACTGTTGAAGGTGAAATATCCAAATGTCTTCCTATCTTTCTTTGAGGAACATTGTTTTTAGACATTTCAATAATTTTCTCATGTATTTGTGAGAAGAGACCACACCTTTCTTGGATGCTGCCTTTGTTAGAAATAATTACAATCACCTGTTGACATCAAATGTTTCAAATCGCATCATTAATTAACTAATTTGCCTGATTGCTAGCCCAAAACTGCTCCTGTAACAATTTTTTTTTTCTTTCTTTTTTTTTTTTGGAATGTGTGTCAAGTCTGAATAACAGGAATAAGTATATTTAAAAATGAAATGAATTTGACCAGACAAAACATTAAATATGCTGTGTTCATATTGTCTGCAATGAAATACAAAGTAATCAAAGTAAGTTTGGAAGTCCCTACTTTCTATTTTATTTGCATTTTTTTAAATACTGGCCCTAACTTTTTCTGATTTAGGGCTGTATTAAAAATGTTAATAAAAGTCATGTTTTTGAACGTTTCAAGGCTAAACGTTATTGGAAGACATAAATAAAATAATAAGAATAAATAATAAAAACATAAATCACAAAATATGTAAAACTAATAATTTCTTAATATTTATTTGATTGATGCTTGACGAACACTGTGCTCATCTTTCTGTCTCTGACTTGGTATGGTAGTCGGTGAAGCTGAGTCAGTAGCTCCGCCTCCACAGCGCACATCCAGGTGCTTGTGTTCTTCTGAAGAAAATCAGAAAACTTAAATTAAAAAGTAAAAAACTAAAAGATGCATGCAGTACTACTTTAAAGTAGAGCTGTCAAAATTAGCGCGTTAACGCACGCCGATTAATTTGAAATATTTAAACCGTTAAAAAAATTTACGCATTTAACGCAGTGGCAGTTTTTTTATTTCCTTTTTTGGCCGACGTGTGTTCAGGGCCAGCGCGTCCACAGGAGATCTTCACGCGCACGCTGAACTGATCCACCGCGAGGAAACGGGCCTCGCGCGCGCACATCATCATCATCATCATCATCTGTGCGCACGATGTACGCTCTCGCGAGCGAGGTCATGCCTGCAGCGCACGCGCACGCGATTAGTTCTCTCCGCTCGCTCGCTGGCTCTTCTCTGCTCGCGCTTCGCTGCTTTCACTTTTTGTCAGTCCTGGGGCGGGCCTTGGTTTACTTGTTATCCCTAACACTATTGATACTCTCCCTTTCCGTAAGTGATCCGGGATTGGACGCAGGTTATGATGATCCACACTCGACATGTACTGTATGGTATGGAAGGCTAGTTTCCCTATTAAATAAAAATATATAGGATATATATCTTATCATAGTGTCATAATGTGAAACTATAATAGACTTACTTTCTCTGTAATAATAAGTGATGACTTACTTTCAATAATAGGATATTTCTTGTCATAATGAATCTCGTAATAATGACTAGTCTGACTGTCTTGACTAAGTCATATAATGACATATCAATATAATGAGATAAATATTATTTTGCAACAAACTATTACAGTAATAATACTATATATATATATATATATATATATATATATATATATATATATATATATATAGTACTAATTTTTGTTTGTTATTGGCATTGATTGTTTTAAAATTCGAATGGCACTGACATGCCTATGTTTTTACTTCTGAAATAAATACAGCTTTTCGTGATTAATCATGATTAATCACAGACAAAAGTGTGATTAATTAGTTAATTTTTTTAATCAATTGACAGCACTACTTTATAGAAACTCAAAATTAATATGAGATTGGTGAAACGTGACATCCCACACTGAAAGAAACTATAAACATATGTTTTAATATAGGTTTTTAATATATTTGGCATGTATAAAAATTACCATTTTCCTATATTATATGTACATATGTGCATATATAGCAGGAACCGGAGAATCTGAAAGCAGATACGGGAGAACAGAGCGAGAGAGAGAGAGAACACAAATAGAACACAAATAACACAAATACGTAACAGAAAGAAAGTTGTAATGTTGGCATACTGAGACAGATTTCAGAAATTCAAAATATGTTTAAATTAAATGTGAATTTGATGAGCGTCTTAGCTTCATTTTGAGCAATAAAGGCATTTATTGCATTTATAATATTGTCGTCATGAATTTTTGTTATTTCTTTTAGTTTAAGCTTTTAGTTTTTCCATATCTAAGTAGTAATATATTATTTTTAAAAGCAACTAAATGTAATAACTAGTTAATTTTTAAGCAAAATATGTGTTTTTTTGTTTATTTCAAGCCATTTTTTTATTATTTTAAGACATTTTAGACCTACGTTTGCATTATATTACTATATTACAAGTAACTTTACCCAAAACTGGTAATAATAAACAAAAAGCGTATACATTTAAAACAAAAAAAAAAGTTGCTGATAATTAATTCATTAATTCATAATGTATTTGTTCTAATATTACTTTAAACCTGTATGACTTATTTCTTCTAAGATAATGTTTTAGAAAATATTTATTTATTTATTTATTGTATAAACAGTGGAAGTCAAGCTCAGGCTCATTCTGATTATGTACCCATATATATATTTCTGGAAAGTGCCAAATACGTCCCAGGAGCTACTTTTTTGCAGTTTTTGTCTGATGTGTATGCTTTTTAAGATCACACATTTCTCTCGCGAGTGCCATTCGTGCCTGCTCTTCTCACATAAATCCATCAGAGGTCGCTGTCGAATGAAATAATAAATAAAAAATAAAAAGCACCGATTGACCAGTGCTCACCTATTTCCCCAAACCCAACCGACAGTATTTTCAAAAAGCAATCCAGAAAAATAAAAGCACTTGCCGTAGTATGATTTTTACCACATTTTCAGATTTTACCACATTCTCACTCTGTTAT
>CAIGQQ010021070.1:0-10544 GCA_903798035.1 Danio albolineatus
GCTGGGCAACCAGCGAGCAGAGCATTACAGTAATCCAGCCTGGAAGTCATAAAAGCGTGAACTAGCGTTTCTGCATCTGAGATGGATAGCATACTTCGTAGCTTAGCAATATTTCTCAGATGAAAGAATGCAGTTTTTGTGATATGGGAGATATGGCTTTCAAAAGTTAAATTGCTGTCTAATATGACACCCAGATCTTTAACAGTAGAGCTAATGCTAACTCTGCATCCCTCTAGTTGCAGGTCGAGTTGTGCGATCTGCTGTGTACAGGATTTAGGTCCTATAAGTATTATAAGTATATTAAGTGGCCTTTTTTCAATTAAATTCATCTTTATTTCTCTAGCACTTCTACAATGTAGATTGTGTCAAAGCAGCTTCACATAGAAGATTATAGTATACTGAATGAGTGTCAGTCCAGTCTTTAGTGTTGGAGTTCAGTTTAGTTCCGGTTCGGGGACCACAGGATTTCATCTCTGTTATTCGCAGATGATGTTATTCTGTTGGCTTCATCGAACATGGACCTTCAGCATGCACTGGGGCGGTTTACTGCAGAGTGTGATGTAGCTGGGATGAGAATCAGCACCTCCAAGTCCGAGGCCATGGTGCTCCACCGGAAAAAGGTGGTCTGCCATCTCCAGATTGGAGGAAAGTCCTTACTGTAGGTGGAGGAGTTCAAGTATCTTAGGGTTTTGTTCACGAGTGAGGGAAGGATGGAGCATGAGATTGACCAGCGGATTGGTGCAGTGGCAGCAGTAATGTGGTCGATGTATCGGTCTGTTGTGGTGAAGAAGGAGCTGAGACGAAAGGCAAAGCTTTCGATTCACGGCTCAATCTACATTCCTCCTCTCACCAATGGTCATGAGCTCTGGGTCATGACTGAAAGGACAAGATCTCAAATACAAGCGGCCAAAATGAGTTTCCTTCGTAGGGTGGCAGGGCGCACCCTTATGGATAGGGTGAGGAGCTCTGACACCCGGGAGGAGCTCGGGGTAGAGGCGCTGCTCCTCCACATCCAGAGAAGTCAGCCGAGGTGGCTCGGGCGTCTGTTTCTGATGCCTCCTGGACGCCTACCTAGGGAGGTGTTCCAGGCATGTCCCACCAGGAGGACGCCTCGGGGAAGACCCAGGACACGCTGTAGGGACTTTGGCTGTTTCTCAATAAGCGTTCTTCAGTGGTCTTGCGTCCTCGTGTTCTCGTGTAACGTCATCATCATCTGCCAAAGTTCAGATCCAATACTCAAGATCGCATGAACGGAGGATGCGTGAAAGCTCCCGGATGTGTTCTTGATATTTAGGACGCACCGATGCAGACTTAAGCACCGAACTCGCTTTAGAAGTCCCAGAAGTCATTGCGACTGGAGGTGGAAGCGCAGCATTTTATATAGATTTATTATTTAAGTTCAGAAATGACACTTATTTACCCCAGGAGTTTCTCTAAACGAGACGGTGAATGTAAACATTAACGTGAAAATCTTAATAAAGGCATAAAGCTTAAACACTTTAAGGGTGTTTATTTGTTAAAACAGATTTTAAAACGAATTTCATTTGTGTTTTGCAACGTATTTTTATAATGTCTTTATGCAGAGTATATATTATGAAACGGGGGGAAACAATAAATCGCTGTATGAATGCTGTAATGTTTAAATAATCTTCGGTTAAATATGCGTGAGGGTCATGTGACCATCAGGAAGAACGCAGCATCTCATTCCTCACAGGACGCGTTCTCTGTCCTCGCGGTCTGCCGAGTTCGTTCTCCCGATGTGACCTAGCAAGACCGCTCTCCACAAGAAGTCCGTTCTCTGCGTTCTTGGAATTGAAAAACAGCCCAAGTCTCTCGGCTGGCCTGGGAACGCCTCGGGATCCCCCTGGAGGAGCTGGAGGAAGTGTCTGGGGAGAGGGACGTCTGGGGTTCTCTCCTAAGATTGCTGCCCTTGCGACACGGCCCCGAAAAAACGGTAGAAAATGAATGAATGAATGAATGAATAGAAATACATTTGTTGTTTGTGTTCCCCTAATCGGACTCTATATTCAGTGTACACGCCTGTATTGCAGAAATCAAGTTCAAAACTCAAACATTTTACCTGAACAGAGTAAGTTTCCCACCTTAATTAATCAGGCTGAGCTTCTTTGTTGTTGAGTTTCTCAGCAGTGTTTTTTTTTGTTTGTTTATTTGTTGTTTGTTTTAATCTGAAGACATGATTCTTTATAATGAGATGGAAATACATTTGCTGAATAACCTCTGATTAGGCATGGACCGGTATAAGATTCTGACGGTATGATAACCTTGGATAAAAATATCAGGGTTTCGTGGTATCACAGTATTGTGTTTACTGCTCTAAAATATATTAGTTTTAAATATCTGGCTGAAAAACTAAGACCTTTTTTCCCTTTGAACACAATATATTTTATTTTTTGAAAGATTTATAATATTTTGCGGCAGTAAACACGTCAGGCTAAATAATTACAACAAATCATTGACTTCTGCTGTCTTCATTAGTTTCAATAACACAGATTTCTTTACAATTTAAAACAGCATCTTAGAATTTTTTTTCTGCTGGAAATAGTGTTGTCCTAAAATAGCTAAAATAAAATGAATAAAAAAAGAATAAAATAATACCTTAGGAACGGTATTACAGAAAATTTTGGCGGTATAAAAACCCTGACTTTTCCAAACCGCGGTATATCGGTTATCGTCCCATGCCTACCTTTGATGTAACAAGTTTACAACCCACGTTCCTCCATTATGCTTGTCTTGTTTACCGTTTGTTGCTAGGTTACCAATCCTACAACCAGCCACTCTAAAAAACTTGGAAATGAAATCAAATACAAAAGTCAAACTCTTTACCTGAACAGTGGAGTCAACGAGTCGATGAGGCTGAGGTTTAGTTGTTGGTTGAGTTTCTCAGCAGCGTGTGTGTTTTTAATCTGAAGACGACATGTTTCTTGCTCTTTTGTGGCCGTCTGTGGACCGCAGCTCTGGTCAAGTGATGTTCGGTCACACATAAACTGCTTTTATTCTGCTCAAAAGAAGCTGTTGAGGAGTGTGAAGGAAATCCAGCAGCAGATTATTGAAGAGTGTCGGGTCAGCGGCCGGTCAGGGATAAACCTCAGAGGAATAAACACACATCTGCAGTGCTTGACAAACTCACAATAGCACGAGTCACATCTGAACCCGGATATCTGATCAGAAACTGCTCATCGTCAGAGTAAACTGCACATTAAAAAATATACACATAAATCGGAAGCTGCTGAGATGTATTTCAGTATGAGGGGCATACTCACAACAACTTCACATGGAGGAAACAGGAAAGCAAGGACAAAGCACAGCACACCTATCTTCAACAAATAAGTAGAACGTCTTACATATACCGTACCATGGATTGAGTAGACTGCCATAATGAGCAGGAGCAAGGCTTGCTTGCGTTCCGCCTAACATGTACATTTTCCTATTAAAGCTTGACACTTCTGTAGATCCATTTCTAAGCTAATATTATCACGTATTATGGTATGCGGAGTCATAAAGCTTTTCTAAAGAATCCTACGACAAGAATGTGTGTTTAATAGTTTTAGAAATTTGATAAAAGCTTTTGATCGACCTCATGTTGAAAGTGTGTGTGTGAGTGTATACCAGGGCTATTAAATTAGTTTGTAATAATATATTATGAAAAAGCAGCCATAAAACATGGTAGCATTATGCTACATCTACGCCTGTCACGATATCTGTTTTGTATTGTATGATATATTGCACCAAATTATATTGCGATAAACAATATTATTGTTATTTTAAGACTATTTTAGGCCAGAATGACAATATAATATCATCATAATGCAAGTACACTCTTCCTAAGAACACATAATATTTCATTCATAAGGCTATTTAATGAAGTTATATTCATTTTAGCAATTTAATAATTAGGCATTGGAATCAGAATGTTAAAACGTTAAAATGTTTATTCTTATCTATAATAAAAAATAAAAGTTAACAAAAAAGTGCAAAATAAAAAGTAACAGAGGCTGCGATATTTTTAGTTGTTAAAACATATGAACACATACACCCATATGAAAACATATTCAAGAAATTTACAGTAAATACCATACTGTTTTTTAACCATACCGACACCTCCAATAGAGATAAAATATTGCTAGAATTGTTTTTTTTTTTTTTATTTATGTGCAATATATATTGCATCATCAAAAACTATTGTGGTCAGGTTCATGTGTTGTGCGATAAGTCGATATATTGATTATTGTGACAGGCCTAGCTACATCATGTTAGTAGAGTGCTACAATATTAACAACATGAAATCTGTGTCCTAAAATAGGCAGGTACTGCCATAATTAAACTATAAAGCATGGTAGCATTGTGGTAAATCATGTTAAAATGTTGACAATGTGCTAAAATGCTAAAGTGATGAGCTACACCACATACTGAGACATGCTTGTGATGCGCTAAAGCTTGCTATGACTTTCTAAAACCAGCTATCAACATGATAAAGTATACTGAAAACATACAACCAAGAGTAGTTTTAGCTAGCTAGCACCTTAAACAACTTTTACAATAGTAGCACATAGTAGCACATTAGCCGTAGCATATTTGTTCTCTAACTAGCAATAAATTAAAACATGGTAGCAATGTGCTAAAATGCTAAAGTGATGGACTACCATATATATTAAAACATGCTAGTGACTTTCTAAAACCAGCCACTAACTTGATAAAGTATGCTGGAAACATGCACCAACAGAGCAGTTTTAGCTAGGTAGCACCTTTAACAATTTTTACAATATGACCAAACATGGTAGCACATTAGCTCTCTAACTAGCAATAGACTAAAATGTGCTAAGGCATTAGCAGTTTGATAAAAATGAATGTGCATTTTTTTTAAAGTAAAATGTCATAAATAGCAATGTCATAAATGGCAAATGTAAAAAAAAAAGCAAAATAGCAGACATAAAACCTCGTAGCATTATGCTACATCATGTTAACAGAGTGCTAACAATATTAACAACATGAAATCTGTGTCCTAAAATATGCAGGCACTGCCATAAAACTATAAAGCATGGTAGCATTGTGGTAAATCATGTCAAAATGTTTGCAATGTGCTAAAATGATGAGCTACACCATATACTCAAACATGCTAGTGATGCGCTAAAGCTTGCTGTGACTTTCTAAAACCAGCTACCAGCATGATAAAGTATGCTGGAAACATACAACCAACAGAGTAGTTTTAGCGAGCTAACACCTTTAACAACTTTTACAATAGTAGCACATAGTAGCACATTAGCCGTAGCATATTTGTTCTCTAACTAGCAATAAATTAAAACATGGTAGCAATGTGCTAAAATGCTAAAGTGATGGGCTACCAAATATATTAAAACATGCTAGTGACTTTCTAAAACCAGCCACTAACTTGATAAAGTATGCTGGAAAAATTCACCAGAGTAGTTTTAGCTAGGTAGCACCTTTAACAATTTTTACAATATGACAAAATATGGTAGCACATTAGCTCTCTAACTAGCAATAGACTAAAATGTGCTAAAGCATTAGGAATTTGATCAAAATGAATGTACATTTTTTAAAAGTAAAATGTCATAAATAGCAATGTCATAAATGGCAAATGTAAAAAAAAAATTTTTTTAAATAGCAGCCATAAAACATCGTAGCATGCTACATCATGTTAGCAGAGTGCTACAACATTAACAACATGAAATCTGTGTCCTAAAATATGCAGGCACTGCCATAATCATACTGTAAAGCATGGTAGCATTGTGGTAAATCATGTCAAAATGTTTGCAATGTGCTAAAATGCTAAAGTGATGAGCTACACCATATACTGAAACATGCTAGTGATGCGCTAAAGCTTGCTATGACTTTCTAAAACCAGCTACCAGCATGATAAAGTATGCTAGAAACATACAACCAGAGTAATTTTAGCTAAATAGAACCTTTTACAACATTTACAATATGATAAAACGTAGTAGCACATTAGCAGTAGCATATTTGCTATTTAACTTTTTAACTAGCAATTAACTAAAACATGGTAGCAATGTGTTAAAATTATGCTTTTAACACGCTAAAGCATTAGCAGTTTAATAAAAGTTAATATACAGTTTTTTTAAAAAGTAAAATGTCATAAACAGCAATGTAATAAAGCATGGTAGCATTATGCTACATCATGTTAGTAGAGTGCTACGATATTAGTAACATGAAATCTGTGTTCTAAAATATGCAGGCACTGCCATAATAAAACTATAAAGCATGGTAGCATTGTGGTAAATCATGATAAAACGTTTGCAATGTGCTAAAATGCTAAAGCGATGGGCTACACCATATACTCAAACATGCTAGTGATGCACTAAAGCTAACTATGACTTTCTAAAACCAGCTATCAACATGATAAAGTACGCTGGAAACATGCAACCAGAGTAGTTGTAGCTAGCTAGCACCTTTAACAACTTTTACAATATGACAAAACATGGCAGCACATTAGCAGTAGCATATTTGTTCTTTAACTAGCAATAAACTAAAACATGATAGCAAAGTGCTAAAACCATGCTTTCAACACACTAAAGCATTAGCAATTTAATGAAAGTTAATGTACTTTTTTAAAAAGTAAATTGTCATAAACAACGTCATAAAGCATGGTAGCATTATGCTACGGTATTATTAACATGAAATCTGTGTTCTAAAATATGCAGGCACTGCCATAATAAAACTATAAAGCATAACAGCATTGTGGCAATCATGATAAAACATTTGCAATGTGCTAAAATGCTACAGCGATGGGCTACACCATATACTGTAACATGCTAGTGATCTGACTTTCTAAAACCATCCACCAGCATGATAAAGTACGCTGGAAACATGAAACCAGAGTAGTTTTAGCTATCTAGCACCTTTAACAACTTTTACAAAATGATAAAACATAGTAGCACATTAGCCGTAGCATATTTGTTCTTTAACTAGCAATAAACTAAAACATGGCAGCAATGTGCTAAAATCATGCTTTCAACACGCTAAAGCATAAGCAGTTTAAAAGAAGTTAATGTACATTTTTTAAAAAGTAAAATGTCATAAACAACGTCATAAAGCATGGTAGCATTATGCTACGATATTAACAACATAAAATCTGTGTACTAAAATATGCAGGCACTGCCATAATAGAACTATAAAACATGGTAGCATTGTGGTAAATCATGTCAAAATGTTTGCAATGTGTTAAAATGCTAAAGCGATGGGCTACACCATATACTGAAACATGCTGATGCGCATGTTTTAGTGATGCACTAAAACATGTTATGAATCTCTAAAACCAGCTACCAACATGATAAAGTACGCTGGAAACATGAAACCAGAGTAGTCTTGGCAGGCTAGCACCTATAACAACTTTTACAATATGACAAAACGTAGTAGCACATTAGCAGTAGCATAGTTGTTCTTTAACTAGCAATAAACTAAAACATGGTAGCAATGTGCTAAAATTATGCTTTCAACACACTAAAGCATTAGCAATTTAATAAAAGTTAATGTTTATTTTTTTAAAGTAAAATGTCATAAACAGCAATGTTATACAGCATGGTAGCATAATGCTACACCAGGGTAGCAGAGTGCTACGATATTATTAACATAAAATCTGTATACTAAAATATGTAGGAACATCCATAATTAAACTATAAAGCATGGTAGCATTGTGGTAAATCATTAAATTGTTTGCAATGTGCTAAAATGCTAAAGTGATGGGCTACAACATATACCAAATGTCTGAAACATGCTAGCAATGCGCTAAAGCTTGCTATGACTTTCTAAAACCAGCTACCAGCATGATAAAGTATGCTGGAAACATACAACCAACAGAGTAGTTTTAGCTAGCTAGCACCTTTAACAACTTTTACAATACCATAAAACATGGTAGCACATTAGTTCTTTAACTAGCAACAAACTAAAACATGGTAGCAATGTGCTAAAACCATGCTTTCAACACGCTAAAGCATTAGCAATTTAACAAATGTTAATGTACATTTTTAACAGTAACTCAAATATTTTTACTCAGTGCTTAGGAAGTCATATAGAGCTCCTTGTAATGCATTACACTTAACACTGCGGCTCAAGTTCATTCATTTATTTGAACTACGGACAGTGTACGCTAATCAATGTTCCCATATTAGCCCAAAGACTAGCTTTCATTGGTGGTTTCCCTTTGCTAGCTGTTAAAGGCCTATACCAATACAACTACTGTATAATCACAAACAACAAACAAGCACAACAACAGTATCAAAAAGTGGTAGCAAAGTGTTGACAATGTCGAATACTTAAATGACTAAGTGTAATGCCGTGTCTCATAGGACAATGGTGCATTAATCATAAATACAAACACAACACTGGATATGAAAGCGATTTTAGAAAAAAAAATTATATATATATAAGAATCAAACATACAGCAGATTCATCTGACCAACACTGAGGATTAATTATAGAAGGAATAAACGAATAATCCAATCAACCAACCTGAGGATTCGGGGAGAAAACACACGTCTGCACACCTGAGAGGCTCCAGTGTCGGCCATCTTGGAGTCATGTGATCTCATCAACACATGACCACTGAAGGGGAGTGGCTAAAAGCTCCATTTATAGCTTCTTAACATGAAATTACACAAAAACGCCAGCTTTACTTTCAGTACACAACAACTGAGATGCTGCTCTCAGAGCCAGGGCGCACACAGGTCAAAAACACTACAACAGGAATGTAAATATACAATAAATACTAACTATTTTAGAGAAAAAAATGAAAAATACCACCAGTAATACTGTAAAATAATTTTTAAAAAAAATACCCCCCCAAAATACTGTAAAATAATGAAAAAATAGAAAAATACCCCCAAAATTACTTTAAAATAGTACAAAAAATAGAAAAATACCCCCAAAAATACTTGTAAATAATACAAAAAATATAAGTATACCCCCAAAATACTGTAAAATAATCCAAAAAATGGAAAAATACCCCAAAAATACTGTAAAATAATCAAAAAATAGAAAAATACAACATAAATACTGTAAAATAACACAAAAAAATAGAAAAATACCCCCCAAAATACTGTAAAATAATAAAAAAAATTGAAAAATACCCCCAAAACTACTGTACAATAAAAGAAAATAGAAAAATACCCCAAAATACTGTAAAATAATGAAAAAATAGAAAAATATCCTCAAAATACTGTAAAATAATGAAATAAAAAGAAAAATACCCCCAAAATACTGTAAAATAATAAACAAAAATAGCAAAATACCCCCAATATTACTGTAAAATAATGAAAAAATAGAATAATACCCCCAAAACTACTGTACAATTATACAAAAAAGGTAAATACAACCACAATACTGTAAAATAATAAAAAAAATGAATAATGCCCCAAAATACTGTAAAATAATAAAAATAAAAAATAAATGTTAAATAATTTTAAAAAATTGAAAAATACCACCACAATTTACTGTAAAATAATGAAACAATAGAATAATACCTCCAAAATACTATAAAATAATAAAAAAATGGAAAAATACCACTAAAATGACTGTAACATAATGAAAAAATAGAACAATACCCCCAAAACTACTGTACAATTATACAAAAAATACAAAAATACCCCCAAAATACTGTAAAATCATGAAAAACATGCTGTAAAATAATAATAAAAGAAAGAAAAATACTCTTCAAAAATACTGTAAAATAATGAAAAAAAAATAGAAAAATACCTCCAAAAATACTGTAAAATAATAAAATAATACGTGAAATGAGACTCTGATTGTTAATATGACTATTCTGAGCATTTTTTCCTGTAATGTTGAATTTAATTCACATCATTATTTCTCTAGCACTTTTACAATGTACAGTAGATTGTGTCACAGAAGCTGTGAAACTGTCAGTCCAGATTTCAGATCTGAAGTTCAGTTTAGTTTAGTTCAGTTCAGTGTGGT
The DNA here is from genome assembly GCA_903798035.1 of Danio albolineatus. Taxonomy (NCBI): domain Eukaryota; kingdom Metazoa; phylum Chordata; class Actinopteri; order Cypriniformes; family Danionidae; genus Danio; species Danio albolineatus. The sequence continues at coordinate 9,967 of CAIGQQ010021070.1, forward strand.
TTAATCTTCACTGCTGAAAGTCCAAACACTGAAGACCAAATACATCCATGCACCACGAGTCCCAAACCAAGCAAGCCAGTGGCGACAGCGGAGGAACAAACTAGCAATGCAATGATGACAGAACTGGAGTAATATGATGATATCTCTGCGGTCTAGAAAGCACTCTAGCTTTATAGAATTAGGACTAAATTAATGCTTCTTTCACATTTTAATGTCATGTTTTAATATTGTTTTTTTGTTGACCTTGTTGAAGTTTAAATTTATATTTAGAAGAAAAAAATAGATACTTGTATTTTCTGTTTCTCTTAATTTCCAGATTATTTACTGTATGTTTGAGTGACATTTTAGCCTTCTCTTGTAAATTATTGATGATTATTTTTCATAAATTAAATATAAAACGTAATTTAGAGCCTTTTTACATAAAACAAAAATAGATGTCATGTTTTCAGATTTTTTTATTCATTTTTAGACAAAAATGCTGTCAATTATATTACACAATGCTCAAATGGTACTGATGGACCCAAATTGTGCCAAGAAAATCCCCCCCACACCATTACACCACCACCACCAGCCTGAAC
>CAIGQQ010021095.1:0-11878 GCA_903798035.1 Danio albolineatus
ATATATATATATATATATATATATATATATATATACATATATAAAAAGTGTGAGACGGATTATTGGTGATTGAGTGTCAGCCCTATTGGGTAGCTTTACTTAGACCTAGGAAATTTAATACCTGTCTAAAAATGATTTAAGACCTACAACACAACATTTCAGTGAATTTAAGACTTTTTAGGGCCCAAAATGTAGTTTTTCATATTTATGATATTTTAAGACTTTTAAAGCCCCGCGGACACCCTGTGCTGTAAAAACCAAAAACAAATCTTTATATTAAAAGTTTTCATATTTTGTGATTTTTTCCCCTGTTTATTCATGCTTTTGAATTGTATGAGACCTTGATTTTTCCTTTCAGAGACTTCTAACCTTGAAAAGTTAAAAAGTAAAACATTTTTAGTAGTTTAAAGTAATATATTCCCTGGGTTGGTGTTGTATTTTATGGTTCAGAAACCTTGTTATAAATTGCCAGTGCACTTTCTGTTATTTTACAAAGTTATTTCTCTATATATTAATTCTTATTATTTCAGATGACTAAAAGGTCAATAAAAGTTAAACTGTAGAGTTGAATTTTTGACATTAAAAGTCAACAGCAGAGATCAAGGTCCCACGGTGCAATTCACGACCGTAAAATGAACAGAAGACGATTGTGAATCACAAAATACGGAAACTGTCAATTAACAGATATGTTTTACAGTGAGAACAACACATACTGTACAGTAAATGCAAAGCTGTGATGCACTTCAGTGCAAATGTGGCTGTTTCTGTAGCTAGATTAGGCATTGTCAGTTTAAAAAGTAAAAACAAGAGTTAAAACTAATGACGTAACACACAACTGCCTTACAAATACCACAGAATATTACACTTGCATGTGAAGACCACTGTAGCATTCAACTGGTTTCTCATGGCAGCCACACAATGACAACGAAGAGCGGACAATAAAATGCTTGGCCTCTCTCTCTCTTTCTCTCTCTCTCTACATTGCGGCTCTCAGCTCCCATTATTGCTTCTTGTTAAAAGCCAAGGGCACTGCACTCTCCACACAACACACACACATACACATACACACACTGCAGAAACCAATGACATTTCTATGAAATGCTGTATGAAAGAATATCAGAGGTGGAGAAAGAGAAAATCCATGGCTTTAACGCACTGACACCGGGCCCACGCGCCTCCCTCCTTTCCTCTGCTTCTCCCCAGAGGGGCGTCGAGTGGGTGGGAAGGGGGAGCGAAACACACTGGGGCATCTACAGCAAAATCAGTCCCTAGTGGGCAATTATTCATGTGCAAGCAGTGTAGGGGTGCTTTCTGTGGGTGGCGGAGCACTGGGTAAACGCTAACCCTCTGAGGGAGCAGCACTCCATTAGAAGTGAATCCATCACCTGCAACGACCACTTTACAAAAGAGAGAGCAGCGAGGCTATCACTGTCAATGTCACATCTCTCCAGCAGCACACAACAAGCAGACACGCGCTCTCCAGGGGCTCTCGTTTGACACTCCTCCCAGCTTTCTTTCTTTCTTCTGACACAACTTTGTCTAAAAGCAAGAAATGTGTGTGGAGGTCAGGTTTAGTCTGCACCGAGGGGACCAAATGATCCGTAAGAAGCCAAAATTACTGCGACAAGCCTACTAGGACAAACAAATCAACCCCAAGAGGGTATTATGGTGTCAATATGTTGGTTTTAAAAGGATAGTTCACCCAAAAGTTTTTAATATTAAAATATATATGTATTATTTTGTGTTTAAAATCCAAACAAAAAATCACATTTGTTTTTAATAGGTGAAAGGTGAGTAAAATATTACTGAATTTTAATTTTTGGTGAATTCACCCAGTAACGTTAGCTACTGTATTAGCTAATGTCCTTCAAAACAGTGACAAAATTGCCATGTAGATAGATCATTACAGATTATAGATTCAATAATTAAAGACTTAGATTAGAGATTATTTTGGAAATAAGCATTCAAAATGTAGAGTTTTCCATGTCTGCGAATAGGGGGCTCTAGTTTGACACTCCTCCCAGCTTTCTTTCTCTGTTCTGACACAGCTATGTCTAAAGGGAGAAAAGTGTGTGGAGGTCAGGTTTAGTCTAGACTGAGGGGGCCAAATGACCCGTAAGGAGTCTAAATTGCTGCGACAAGCCTACCGAGACAAACAATGTCAAGTCCAAGAGGGTACTATAACATACCTGCCAACACTCCCGTTTTTCCCGGGAGTCTCCCGTATTTCACATACATCTCCCGCCGCCCTCTCGGTTTGTTATTTCTCCCGGGAAACTCCCGTAATTTGTACGTCCCAATGCAGTTTCAAAAAAGCACTATTGTTCATGTTTGTGAAGTTGCCAGATCTTGAATGAAGTTCATTTCCTCACCCAATTGACGTAATATTCAAATCTTGTAACATATTTTACCTCAATCTGGCAACATACGTTACAACTCAGGTGCGCTGTTGATTTCTGCGCAGGAGGTAGATGCGGGACTTGAACGATGGCAGTAGCAACAAGCAGCTGCGTCAGTAGTAGTAAACATGATGGAAGGAAAAGAGTCAGGTTGTGTTTCGGCAAAGAAAACAATATATACATGTAAATTTAACAACAGCTGGACAGAAGAATTCAAGTTTTTGTCTAGAAGCCAACTTGACGACACCCACGCTTTCTACAAGGTGTGTCGTATTGATTTTAATGTTAGACATGGTGGAAAAAACGACATTACTCATCATGTGAAATCACATGATTTCACATGATCACATGAAGGTTTGGATAAACACTGGCATTTTAAGTAAATAATAAATGACCGTTGATACGCAAAAGTGATTACAGTTATTTCCCAGCTTATACAAGTCATAAGTCAAAATAAAATACACATGGAGTGATTTGAGGACATAAACTTGATAAATGTTTCAACATCTGAATTTTTTCTTTAGATTTCTTTGATGCAGTAGAAAGTACGAAACAATTTTTACACTTTGTACTCACTTTTAACCATTACTCAAAAAAAAAAACAATTCACTCTAACTCTGTACTCTTAAAACATTTTAATGTGTACGTTCTCAAAAACCTTTTTTAAACATTTGCTGATAAATCATAAGACCAGAAACGTATATTAAAGAGTCCATTCTGATTATATGCTAACTTCAAACCTTAATGCATGCACTTTAAACCATACTCACAAAAACAACCTGCTCTTACTGTTTTTTTTTTTTTAATAATTTCTGATAAATCATAAGACCAGAAATGTACATTGAAGTAAAAGAGTCTGTTCTCATTCCATGCTGACTTTAAAACCTAAATGCATGCACGTTTAACCATCACTCACAAAAAACAACCAGCTCTTACCCTGTTTTTAAAGCGTTTTAATGTGTAGGTTATCAGAAACCTTTTTTAACATTTGCTGATAACTCATAAGTAGGGCCACACGGAATCTGCGCGCGCAGAATTCCGCAGATTTCCGCAGATTTTCAGCCCATCATTGATTCTGTTTGTTTATGGGTGTAAATGTGTGTAAATTTATAGTTAATCAGTTTTCAAAATAATTTCAGTAAAATATTGATTAATATGAAAATATTCATATGATTGATATACAATACAGTTTGTAAAGTACTATTTTCTGTCTTTTAGTAGAGATTTTATTCGAGAGACTTACTTTGTTTACCAAATAAAGTGGACCTAATTTGATTTCTTATTGTAAACATTAAATAAAAGTTAAAAAGGTGTTACTTTTTATTTTATATATAATTTTTTTTGTTATGATGTTCCTAAAATGATTCCGCATAAATCCGCAGATTTTTAACAAAATACTCCGCAGAAATAGCAAAAAATGTCCGCAGATTCCGTCTGGCCCTACTCATAAGACCAGAAATGTACATTAAAGAAGTAAAACAGTTTATTCTGATTCCATGTTGACTTTAAACCTTAATGCATGCACTTTTAACCATACTCACAAAAAACAACCTGCTCTTACTCTGTTTTACAATCTTTTTTTTTTTACAATTTCTGATAAATCATAAGACCAGAAACGTACATTAAGGTAAAAGAGTCTGTTCTCTTTCCATGCTGACTTCAAATCTTAATGCATGCACTTTTAACCATACTCACACAAAAAAAAACCTGCTTTTACAATCTTTTTTTACAATTTCTATCATAAGACCAGAAATGTACATCAAAGAAGTAAGAGTCCATTCTGATTCCATGCTGACTTCAAACCATAATGCATGCAGTTTTAACCATTACTCACAAAAAACAACCTGCTCTTACTCTGTTTTACAATCTTTTTTTTACAATTTCTCATAATTCATAAGACCAGAAATGTACATTGAAGTAAGAGTCTATTCTCATTCCATGCTGACTTAAAAACCTGAATGCATGCAGTTTTAACCATACTCACAAAAAACAACCTGCTCTTATTATTCTTAAAGCATTTTAATGTACGATAGCAGCAACCTTTTTTAACATTTACTGATAAATAAGACTAGAAATGTGAATTAAAATAAGAGTCCATTCTGATTCCATGCTTCCTTCAAAACATAAAATACATGCACTTTTAACCACTACTCACAAAAAAAACAACTTGCTCTTACTCAGTTCTTAAAGCATTTAAATGTGTACATTAGCAGCGACCTTTTTTCTGACATTTACTGAACTTCATAACAAATCATAGGAGCAGAAATGTGCATTAAACAAGTAAAAGAGTCCATTCTGATTCCATGCTGATGTCAAAACATAAATGCATGTACTTCCGGCCACTATTCAGCCTGCTTTTCCTCATTGTCCTTAAAGTATTTTCCATGTGTACATTAGCATCTACCTGACCCGAGTGCTCTTTTTTTGTGTGTTTGCTGGGAAAAGAAAGTCTAGCCGGGGCCTGTCAGAAAATCTAGCTCTCCTCATGAACATTTCAGCAGCCTTCAGTGCCTTTGAAACCGTTCTCTTAGAAGCAGAAGCCCATGTATGTATCCATATTTTATTCCACTCTCTCTCTCTCCTTTCAGTTTTAAAAACCGGCTGAAGCGGGAGCATCTCTTCCACCTCCGTCCTGCAGGAGATTAGCAGGGCAGAAGCCAGCGCAATATGTATTAAACTAATTAAACGTCTAAATCAAATCATTAGTCTGAGGCCCTTTTTTTTATCCCCGCGCCTGAGGTAAAAACGAGTTAATTTCTCACCGTGTCGCACACCTGACTAGAGCCGCTTTGTTTCATAACCTAATGCTATGAAAGACATTGGCACTCCACCAACACCGCTTTTCTCTGCCACTTGACGCGCTGAGCCATTTGTATATAACACTGGCACTTGCACAAACAATCCTGCAGTTTGATTCTGTGTGGTCTCCTTCCAATCGGCTGCATCCAGCAGAGACTATGAGCTCTTTTTATACCGTATAATTAAAACTGTGGCAAAGCTACAAGCATGTAGGAGTAAAAAAAAAAAAAAGAAAAGAAAAAAACAACTGCCTGAGTAACACGGGCTGGAAGAGCAGCATCTGGTGACATCCGCTTCAATTTTGTATGTGTGTGTGTGTGTGTTGGTACATAGGAGGGAACATGGGTGTGTTTGCCTGTGTGTGTGTGTGTGTGTGTGTGTGTGTGTGTGTGTGTGTGTGTGTAATAAAGGGCAGAGGGCATTCGGGAGCATGTGTGTGTGTGTGTCCTATATATACTGCATTATATTGGGGCACATCTGCCACTGCTGTTTCTGCCTTGCCTGGTGTCTACTCTCCAGGGAGGCTTATTTTGCCGACTTGACGTGTTCTCAGCTGGAGCAGCTCTCATCTTTGAGCGCCGAAAGAAATCCTCTTTTACTCTTTTGAGTCGGCCGCACATGCACAATTTCATATAGAATAATACTTTAGCCCTGCGCTTTGGCTGGAGACGTTTCTACGGTTTTGTTGCAGCATGAAATGAAAAGCGTCGGAAGCCTTTTGTTTTCTATTGTGATGTATATTTGAAAATAACAACAGCTCCATATATTGTTTCATGCACTCAATCAATGGTCATATGGCGAATCTTTAAAGTTAAAGATATTAATAAAATAAAAATGGGTGATTATATGAATGAAAGGCTAAGTAAATTATAATGAATATATAGGCTAATACACTGCATTTTAAGCAAACATATATTTGTAGAGATCGTTTCTTTAGTTGTAGAGTTGTGATGTTATTGTTTACAAGCTGTTATACTGACATCATGTTGACATGTGGGTGAAACATTGACTGATCAACGCTATCACATCAATTCGTAGCTTTTTGATTTAACCCAAGCTTGTTACCATTACTGTTATACGTACCGCTATACACATTTCTGCAGATCACAAAATATGTCCCAGGAGTTACGTTTTTTTACAGTTTTTAAATTCGCAAAGAGACTGCTGTGTATGCTTTTTTAGATCCCAAATTTCTCTCATGAGTGCCATTTGTGCCTGCTGTTCTCTTGTAAATTCACCAGACGCCACTGTCGACTGACTGACTGACCGACTGACTGACTGACCGACTGACTGACCGACCATCCGATACCCCAACCCTAAACACAACCAACAGTGTTTTCAAAAGCAATCCAGGCAAAGCTAGTCAGATCTCACCACATTCTCACCATATTTAATTTTTTGCCTTTTGTTTTTGTTTTACCTGCTTTCTGGAACCGTTCTCACGGTCAACTCCTCTCTGCGTCTCAAGTCCGCCGATGTACATGATGAGCTACTGGGCAAAATGGCAACAGAAGAAAAGCTGCCTACACGGAGATAAGCGGTCAGCAGGTAGCACAAAAAGAAACAGGAACCGGCGACGGCGTCATACCCCCCGGTATCATTAGTTTTTAAGACGAAATGCAGCCATACGTAGCTCTGGCTACATATTTTGTGCTCTCTAGAAATTTATACGTATGTTTTCACAATGAGCCTGCGTTGTTTGGATTTTGTAAAATCTCATTTGTACATTTTAGTATGATCTCCCAGTGAGTTGTGTTTGCGGTGAGATTTAGTGTCACGCATCCTTTTAATAATTTGACACTTTTGTATGACTGAACTTACGTGAAATTGTATAAATTAGCCACTGAAGTGACAAAATGCAAAATAGTTACGTTTCCTTGTGAGATCAGGCTGAACTCACTGACTGATTTTCATTCAGAATCTTTTTTTGTGCTATAACTGGTAGTAAATCAAGGATTGATTGAGCATTTGGCATTTACATCGATAGTGAGGAAAAAAGGTCAATGGCTACAGAACATAAATAATAAAACAAATCTCAAAACATCTTTTGTGTTTAACAGAGAAAAAACTCTATCAGGTTTGGAAGTGTGGGCGATTCAATGATGACGGAATTTTTATTTTGGGGACGAACTAATCCTTTAAAAATGAATGTGTGTTTCCTACATTTTTCATGATTCTTTACTTTTATACTTTTAAGTTGCATTTGTTTGGTTCTAGTTTCAATATTTGCTCAAATAATTATGTTTTATTATTGGGACAACTGCATAAAAGTTAAATGTAAACTGCAAACATTACAATTGGTGAAATCGTTTGCTTTGTTCGCCACAGGAAGTTTTGTTAATGCTGCTAAACTATAAATACCAAAACTGAAACTAAATTCGCAAAAATAATACTGGAATATGTTCACAGAATTGACAAAAATATGTTTATTTCATGATCTAACAAACCAATCAATTGCTGGTGAACAAACTCAACTACTGAAAAAAGCTGCTTCATTCATACAACGAATTACAGTATGGCTGAAGGGCAACTTCTGATTCATGCATCTCCTAACACAAATGGACAAATAGGTCTTCATAAAAATATAAATGTTTCACAAACCATATTTGTAAATATTTATTTAGTTTGGCAGACATTATATATTTCTGTTGAAAGGGTTCAGTTGTTTTGTTAATTCAGCATTGATTATGGTATGCAACCAATACGCTGATGGCTTTAAACTGATCACAAAATGGCTAATAAATATGAGCAGCCAATAAAAAAATCAGTGCCTTTTCAGTTCTTCGTAGGAAAAAGGTCACACTTTACAATAAGGTTTCATTTGTTACTATTTACTAACATGAACTAATGATGAACAATGCTTGCACAGCATTTATTAATTGATCATAGTTCATTTCTAACTAATGGATTAGGCCTGCATGATATTGGGAATAAACATTTCGGTATTTTGTTTTTCTGAAATATATTTTGCAATAAATACAATTTCACCAGATGACTTGACTTTTTGGAAAGAATTCATAATTTTGGGTTGATTATTCTGCATAACACAATCAAATTACAAGTTGGACATTGGACATGCCACGATGTGACTATTGCAGATATGTACATTGCAATATCAATGCTGAAATTATATATTGTGCAGCCTTTTAATGGATTATAAAATTATTATGGTTAGTTAATGCACTTTTAGTAAACATGTTCTAACAATAAACAACTTTTTTTTCATTAACAAAGATTAATAAATACTGTAATAAATGCATTGTTCATTATTTGTTCACGTTATACATTGACTAAGACAACCTTATTGTAAGGTATTATTAAATTGTTCTTCGCATTAAGCAGGAAAAATGGCTCTTTTAGCCAACAAAATTCTTTGTGGAACCCTTCTAACGTCCACTTTTGGAACATTATTTAATTGTTTTAAGTTATGAGTTTGCTATGAATCTGAAAAACATTTTCTCTCCTGTTTTGTTGAATCATTTTGTGTCATGGATGGATGATACTCCCATCATTTAATGAGAATTTTAAAGAATGGGGAGAGTCAAGGAAGAAGAGAAGATGACAAAAAAAAACATTTGTCAATTAGTATGCAAATTCATGCAAGCAACTCCTTCAGAAATCCAATCAGGCTGTCACCTCGGTAGGGGGTGTTATTATGAAGTCCCTGTGAAGTGTGGCTTGCGAGTTGCCATGCAAAATAAGCCATGTCCACACACACACACATACTGTACACACATATTCATGTTTTCTAATATGTAAGCAACGTTTAAGCAACACTCGCGTGCCAGTGTTTTTGCTGGACGTAGTGTGTGCCGTAAGGTCTGCATGCAACATAAAGTGTAAGTCTGACATTAAAATGCATGCTGAGAGTGTGAGATCGACGTGTCATTAGTTTCCTAATGGCCCATAGGTTACCAGCATACAAGCTTGAAACTGCGCTCACTTCTGCTATGTAATGTTGGTCAGTGGATCATAATGAGCTTGATGAAGCATCACTGAAGTCCTGCTGCTGAGATTCAACAGACCCTTGATTTCAAACCAGAAAATCAGGTTTCACTTAAATGTGATCCTAACGTAGCACTTACAATTAAAGGGAAATTTGCTGTGAAATAGTGTTGGGTTCAAGCGACAACATCCCGCTCTCCTTCGTGAAGCTAACATGGAGGTAACAGAAATTGAAATTCATCGACTGGCCTTTGGAGGCTGGCTCCAGTAACTTCAGATGTTTACTGACTGCCATGCTAAACTGGCCATTTTTACAGCTGATAAAAACATGTTTACAGCCTGATACAAAAGATGGTTTTGGTGTTATATACTGTAGCTAATATTACCCTTCATGACAACTGTGAGGGGGGTAAAAAAATGTATAACTCTTTCGTTTAATTTACATTAAGTCTGCAAAATTAAGGGCGTGGCCATTAAAGTGAAAGCTAGGTCTTGCTAGTCGCCGTCACATCACCGGCTGATTAGCCGCTGCACTTGGCATACTGTATACAGTTGAAGTCAGAATTATTAGCCCCCCTGTTAATTTTTTTTTCCGCAATTTCTGTTTAACGGAGATAAGATTATTTCAACATGTTTCGAAACATAATAGTTTTAATAACTCATCTCTAATAACTGATTCATTTTATAAATTTTTGCCATGATGATAGTAAATAATATTTTACTAGATATTTTTCAAGACACTTCTATACAGCTTAAAGTGACATTTAAAGGCTTAACTAGGTTAATTAGGTTAACCAGGCAGCTTAGAGTAATTAGGCAAGTTATTGAAAAAAAGACTATTGAAAAAAAAATTGCTTAAAGGGGCTAATAATTTTGATCTTAAAATGGTCTTTAAAACTTAAAAACTGCTTTTATTCTAGCAGAAATAAAACAAATAAGACTTTCTCCAGAAGAAAAAATATTATCAGACATACTGTGAACATTTCCTTAAACATAATTTCGGATTAATAATTCTAACTTTAACTCTATATCATATTTTTATATTGTTTTATGTGGCTATACACAGTAAATTGTCTTCTGGGATTATTTCTTACAATTAGCAGATAATACGGCATGCTGTGTACAGTTAATTGTGCTCACAAACCATTCAAGTGACCTCCTTTTCCCAGGTGAGTAAAATTCTTATTCTTGAAAATTCTTGAACAGTCATCTGAAATGTGGTCATATACAGCGTTATGCCTGGATTTCATAAACATTTACTAATACAAACTCTATTTGAAGTATTTGGAAGTAATTTGCGTTTTACTCCTGAATGTCATGAGAACAATGTTTAGCGGCTCAATGTATTACAACAGTGTTTTTAAAAGACCAAAGAGAATTTATTAATATAGTACAAAGCACATGTGGTTAGAACCCAAACGAGTCGCAGGTAATGAAGTAATAAGCACTTCTCCCAAAGAAAACCCTATCTAAGCAAAATGCTAGCAGGCGTCTGTTGCTCTGCCCATGCCCCGCCTCTTTGCCCATATTTGATTAATCAATGATGTACGAACCAAATCGAGACAGTTGGCCGCGCCCACTTGCAGCTACATTTGTGCTCTTCAGAAACCTATGGGTGATGTCACAGATACTACGTCCATATTTTTTACAGTCTATGGTCGGGATCCTAGATTAGACACAAAATTGGAAATTGGTAAATAAAGCATCAAATTTGTTTACTTTGGGTTAAAACTATTTAAATGCAAAATTTCTGTTGTTTGTTTTTAGCAAAAGTCTTTTAAAAACATCAAAAATATATTCAGATATGAAATGAATGTCAAAAGCTTAGATTTTTTGTCTTGTTCCTAGTCCAAATATCTAAAGATTCATAAAGCAAGAAACATTTTCTAGAGATGCAAAAATATCGTCTTGTTTAAAAAAGGAATTTGCCCAAATAAAGTGGGTTTTTATTAAAACAAGATAAATAATCTGCCAATGGGGTAAGCAAAATAATCTTGTTCCCCTTCGGGAGGGGAACTTCAATGCTATGTGGAAAAATTCCACTATGGGGAATTTCGTTCAGAAAGCCAATCATCTGAAAGAGTATGTAAACGGGCCAATGAAATGCCAATGAGTTGGCAGCTTCAGCTTGCGCAGCTGATGCTCGTTGCAATCAATTTGGCAATAAAAGCACAGCGATAGCAGAGCTGAGCATCCATTTTCGCTTCAGAGTCTTTCACGAAGCTTCTGAGAGAGTCATGAGGGTTCCTCCAGCTGTATTACACAGAGAGTGGGAACGAGAGCGGTCTCCCGGTCCAGAGTGTGTGACACGCAGCGGCAGACGGTCGAGCTGGGTTCTCCCTTGCCTGGCGTTCTTTGGGTCCGGTCCTCCAGAGCGGTTTGTATTGTTGCGATCCTAAAAGAGCAACACGGTCGTGCAGCACGTCTTTTTCAAGACGGCGCTCCGACTGTGCGTTTCTGGATGCGGTGGTTTCCTGTCCCCGGATGATGGGCACGAGCACTGCGTTTCATGTCTGGGGGTCCAGCATGCTAATGCGGTGCTCGCGGACAGTGCATGCCATCACTGCGGTGGCGTGTCTGTTGCGCAGTTAAGATCGCGGCTCGCTCTTGCAAAAGGGCCAACCACCCCAGTTGTCCCCCGCTCCGCGGTGGGCACTCGGGCAGATCTGAGGGTTACAGTGGGAGTAAATCCGCCGCCCTCGGGCCTGTGGACCTCTCGCTCCTCCACGCGCTCC
>CAIGQQ010021098.1:0-10908 GCA_903798035.1 Danio albolineatus
GTCAAACTGTGTATAAACGCAATATCACACTGCTACTTGTGTGGTATTGCTCATACATAATCATTATAATATTATATATCAGTGAATTACATGAAAAATTCCTTGCTCTGTTAAACATAATTTGGGAAATATTTGAAAAAGAAAACAAAAAAAATTCACAGGAGGGCGAATAATTCTGCAACTTCAACTGTATAGGAAAGTTTCTGCTCACATCCGACAGATGCGTTCACTCTGTTGATGGGAACGGTGGCCTTTTTCTTCCCTTTGGCTTTGAGTTCAGCCAGTGACGCTCGCTGAGGCTCTTCGTCCTCTTCCTCATCATCATCATTTCTGTGTTGATCAGTCATGGAGGTCATCATCTGTCTACACACTCGCGCCTGTAGAGCTCTGGAGACAAACACATTTCAAATATAAGACGCGGTCATATAAACATAGTTCCCACTTTAAGCCAAATATTTGACCCTGGACCACAAAACCAGTCATCAGTGTCAGCTTTTGTAAAATCGAGATATTTATACATCATCTGAAAACAAACTGCATAAATACGCTTTACATTAGCTATGTTTCCATCCAAAAAATGCGAATAAACGTTATGCGCAAAACTGTAATATCGCATAAAAGACGTGCGAATGATGGCAGCACGTACATAACAGCTTGAGCAGGTCACACACCGGATGCGCTGCTCGGCGCCGCGTACATACCAGCTTGAAGGTATCATTCGTTCGAGATTACTTGTGGGTTCTTCAAGATGGTTAAGTTAACTTAATGAATTATAAGATTTTGTGTTGTGTATAGCTGAGTTTTGAACGTTAGTCAATTAAAAGAATCTGCACTATGTTTTAGTTATATTGTATCTGTTTTCTAGGCAACTTGTTACATGTAGCAATGTTATATATTTAGATACCGTTTGCTAGCCTCTTTGAATATTGAATCAAACGCCTTAAATATAATTTTAATATAATGTATGTTATATATAATTTTATATAATGTTTTTTAATATGAAACTATTTAGATGTTGCTCTGTGGCGCGGGAGAAATATGAACAGTGTCCTTACGGCGCCGGTGTGCGTACACTGATCGAAACCTATGTTTAGAATTCTAAAATACATGGCGCTGTGTGTCGCATCCGGTGTGTGACCCCCTTAAAGCAGCATTTCCATCTAACGAGTCAAAGCGAACAAAATCGTCACTTCCTGATTAACTGGCACCAAATATTAACAGTAAAGATGGAATTTGCTGCAGTAGGAGAAGCTGCATGAATCTTTTCATCATTTAATAGATAACCTGCGCCTCAGAAGGCAATCCTGACACGCAGTGAACATGGTGTTTGAAGGCTTGAGACTCAGAGCACAGATGCTCTTGACAGTTCTGGAGGTAATTAACAGTATAAAAATGCTAATACTGAAATGCTTAAGGGTTTTAATATGACCGAAACAACATTTCAGATGTTTTACAGTGTGCTATACTGGTCTGACCAATCACACACCTTTTTACCATCACATGATCTCTTATAACACAATCACATGATCTTTTTTTAATGCGCATACTGGAATTTGTTCAGTAAAAGTGTTTCCATCGTAGTTTATGCACATCTTTTCTTATCGAATAAAACGTTTATCCTGCTCAGTTATGCGCATACATTTTTTTATGCGCATTTTCAAAATTTATCTTGGCATTTCCATCAACTTTTTTTAGGCGCATATCCAAAATGCGAATAAAAATAGGTGGATGGAAACGTAGCTGCCGTCGCATCATCCATGTGGATGCTGCACACTGGTGGTGGATGAGGAGAGGCCTCCAATAGCCCCTTTCACACAGTGATACCGGTAAATATCCAGAAAATTTCCGGAACAACTTTACCAGTAGATTAAAAGAAGCGCTGTTCACATATTTTTCCAGAAAAGAGCATTCACACATCCATTCTAAAATAGCGGTGAATTCAGACATCATTAACCAGAAATGAGCTCTAAACGGCTGCGCTTGTGTTTGTACACATAGAAGGGGTCGGGCTTTTGTTGATGGTTTCACTTTTATTTAAAGCTTCATCATTCATGCAGCTGCTTTGTCCCAGAGACATCCAAAGGCAGAAGCGTGAACCACAGCTAAATGTTCACACATTTGACTACATTACTAATTCTGTGGATATATGAGTGTTGTGAACAACTTCGATGAAAACATATGGAGGAACACTTTCGCATGTACATACTGCATGTGTGTGTTTTTAGCGCTCACCGGAGCACTTCACGTGCACACGCGTCTAGTAACTTGAGCTTAAAGGTAAACAAACAGCGGATTATCATAAGCATTTTATCAATAATTTGTTCCACAGTTGCGATTAAGAAGGAACAACAACAACAACATCTAGCAGCTAAATGTGTCTGGAAAAATATTCAAAGGCTTTTATTTTCATAAACAGCGCGGATGTGAATGTGTCTGAATGTTCTGATTGGCTGGAGTAGACGTCAGCACGTTCTAAGCGCTAACACGCTTTTTCCGGCAATGTTTCTTCTGCATTCACACAGAGCAGCACTCCGGCAAATTACAGGTAATGTCACAACTTCTCTTTCTGGAAAATAGTCGGAACGAATTTACCGGTATTTTCGATAAGGGCCTGTTCACACATACAGACCTTTCCAGAAAATTGTCGATAATTTTCCAGAAAGGTCTGAAAGTGACTATTGTTAAAAGCGCTTTAAGTAACCAGAAAAGCGCCGTATAAATGTAAGGATTTATTATTATTATTAAAATCTTTTTACAAATTTGAAGCACACTAGCTTATACTAGGGGCGCCACGGTGACGTAGTGGGTAGTACGTTCACCTCACAGCAAGAAGGTCGCTGTTTCCAACCTTTTCTGTTTGGAGATTGCATGTTCTCCCCGTGTTAATGTGGGTTTCCTCCTGGTGCTCCGGTTTCCCCCACAAGTCCAAAGACATGCGCTATAGGGGAATTGGGTGAGCTACATTGTCCGCAGTGTATGAGTGTGAATAAGTGTATATATGTTTTCTAGTGATGGGTTGCCGCTGGAAGGGCATCCGCTTCGTAAAACATATGCTGGATAAGTTGGCTGTTCATTCAGCTGTGGAGACCCCGGATTAATAAAAAGACTAAGCCGACAAGAAAATGAATCAATAAACTAGCTTATACTAAAGCCGCCTTTCCACTGCACACGACAAACGACAAGCAACAGACCGGAAGTCATTCATTTCCAATGGAGAGTAGTCCGGGAGGTGCGTGGAGCTTCAATCATCTCCGTATGCGGGAAATTCGGATCCGATTTGAGCTGCGGATCCGTTGAAATATCTGAACTCCTGGGACTAGACTGTATGCGACCGGCCGACCGGAAGTGATGTATTTTAGTGTTGTCCGAGCAGGTCCGTGCGCGCGAGATGAGAAATAGGGTTTTTTCATTATTTTTTTGAATCAGAAAAAGTCTGTATTAAAAAAAAACATTTCTATTCAGAAATGAGTAATAAAGATATTTTTATAGACATTTTTAGCAGCCTATGAGTTTCAGTATTCATTTATTCATTCAACCATGGTGAACACATGGAGAATAAAGGCTCTTGCACTCCTATTTCGGACACTGCGAGAATCAGCGTCTCCCCCGTGGTGCCCGACAACACTGAAAATACTGTGCGACTGCCACAAGGGGGCGTATTCCGACGGTCGTGTCCAAATGTCGTGTGCAGTGGAAAGGCGGCTTAAAAGCTAACAATACTGATACTAAAAAACTTTAAGTAATTTTGCTTTTATCATTTTACATGCAACAGATTTGCACTATGTCGATTATTTTGAGAGCTCAGACTTGCATTAGTCATTAGTTAATTAGTTAAATGGAGGTCATTAGTTAAATTAGTCAAAGTTAAATTTAGGACACATCCCGACCTGTGAAATGCGTGCAGTTTATCTGAGGGTTCTGCTCCACACTTGACACCGTCCTGAAAAACACTGTCAGCCATCTTCATGTTCCCCCTCTTCTCGTGCTCCTCAGACCAGGCGATATAAAAAACCGCTTGCATTGTACCGATTCCCTGAGCTTGCATATAGCGAAACACATCCATCGGGTCAGAAGAGCTTTCCGCCTGCGTATAAACAGAAGCAGATGAAGTGAAAATTAAACAACCCAATATGAATTTACAGGTAGATTTAAAGGATTGAACATGATAAATTATTCTCCCGCTTTTCATGCAAGATGTTCATTTCTTACTTTGAGACAGAATTGAAGGTTTTTGAGGAAAACATGCAGGATTTTCTCCAAATAGTGGACTTGAGTGGGTTGAGTTTCTGAATTACAGTTTCTAACTTTCAATCTAGCTGGAAAAAATATAAATTTATAGTTGAAGACAATATTATTCACCCTCCTGTAAAAATGTGATCCTTGTTGTGATGTTAAACCTTTTAATAACTAATAACCAATTTCTAAGAACTAATTTCTTTTGGCTGTGCATAATATTTTCCTAGCTACTTTTCAAGATACTAGTATTTGATTTAAAGTGCAATTTAAAGGCTTAACTGTGTTAAAAATAGAAGTTAGGTTAATTAAGCGAGTCACTGGACTACAGTGGTTTGATCTGCAGCCAATCAGGAAACATTATTTCTTTACAGGGTTAATATTAACCAAAGCAGTTTTTGCTTTAAATAACCAAAATCAAACTAAAAGAAATAAAACTTTCTTCAAAAGGACGTAATTTAATAATAGGAAATACTGTAAAACATCGCTTTGGAAATATTTGATAAAATATATATAATCATAATTTTTTTTGATAAACCGTATACTTTAACCACAGAAGTTTGCATCCCAGAATATATACTGTATTGTATTATAGTTCATTGTTGTTGTGGGAATAAGAAGACAAGGTCGACGATACAGGTAAGTATATATTTTATTTTTCTCAAATAGACACCACCACACGTGAAGCTGTGTGCTGTATATATATAGCTCATGAAAATATTTGTATCCATTTCTCAGTAAATATAGGCGATGTATTTTGGTGCATTTAAACAAACAAAACAGATTTATTAAAGAGATTTATTTATTAAAATAATATTTTAGTCAGCAAACATATTTAGAAATAGAAAGATAATGCAATTAAATTCAAGCAAAATATTGCAAAAAACCCTACAAAATTTAAAGGGCACATACATGACCCCTTTTTTTATATTTAATATAAGTCTTTTGTGTCAGCAGAATTTGTCTGTAAAGTTTCAGCTCAAAATACCCATCAGATTATTAATTATAGCTCTCTAAAGTCGTTCCATTATAGCTCTAATCAAATTTTTCCAGTTTTTTGCACTGGCCCTTTAAGAATAGTCCTCCCCGCCCAACGTTCCCGTCAGCGTGCCTCAATCTCCGCCCTCGGCTGCGTCAGACAGACAGACGCAACAGGAACAGGTGTAAGAGAAGCAGATCTCACTACGTTAGTGAGAAATACAACAGTAAGAACTTTACCAAAGACTGTTTAATGTGTTTGTTAAGGAGCTGCAACGATGAGTCACGCACAATGCAGTTACAGAGTTCGTTCACGCACGCACACACAGACAGCGCGCGCTTTTGCGAGCAAATGTGAAAGGATATGGGCTAATGTCCACTGCTGTATGGATTTCTGTTATGGTAATGTACACAATAAACCTGATTTAATGTCAACAAACCGAGATTGAAGCGTCTTTTTTGCTGACACACGGTTGTGCTGATGAAGTTAAGCTGAAGTGAATGGCTGTAGTTCATTACAAACATGCACTGTTTTAAACACGTGTTAAACTTGTGAAACTCACTCTTGATCACATCTGATGATGATTGATGACCTTCCCGAACTGAACAGACCTTTTATTCCCGGTTGTTTTGCGCACGTCCTGTCTTGTTGATATGATTATACGCGTTACTACGGAGACATGTTAATACGCAGCTGTCAATCAATTCGGTGGGCGGGGGGACCGCACTCCTACGTAGAGTTGCGGTCCATCTCAAAACCGCTCCAATTGGTCCACCGTTTTTATGCCGTTAAATTGAAAAAAAAGGACTGGGTGTGTTTATATCACCCCAAAATGACCGTCTGTACACTATAACTACACATATGACTGTCCAAACAGCTTAAAAAGTAGATTTTTCATCAAAGGTGCCCTTTAACCAAAATTTTTCAACTTCTCTTGAATTTTTTTCCCTTTTTTTAAAAAATTTGTATTTAATATTTTTCTATAACATATAAATTTGTCTGTAATAGTTTTTGGACTGTAATCGTAAGTTATTTTTGTTGGATAAGCTGTAGGTTTTGGCTTCATTAATGACTAATCTAATGTGTAAGCTCTAAGCATGGGCATAAGATTCTGACGGTATGATAACCTTGGATAAAAATATCACGGTTTTTACGGTTTAACGGTATTGTGATTACTGCTCTAAAATATATCCTTTTTAAATGTGTGGGTAAAAAACAAAATATTTTCCCCCTTTGAGCACGATATATTTTATTTTGAGAAACATTTAAAGTATTTTGGAGCAGTAAACATGTCAGGCTAAATAATTTAAATTTATCATTGACTTCTGTTGTCTTCATTTGTTTCAAAAACACAGATTTCTTTGCAATTTAAAACTGCTGAAGATACTGGCGTCCTAAAAACAAAAAACTATAAAAAAAAATAAATCTTACACATACCTTAGGAATGGTATAGCAGAAAATTTTGTTTTTTGGTTTTAAAACCTTGATTTTTTTTTTCAAACCGCGTTCTACCTTGAAAAACGGTTATCGTCCAATGCCTAGTATGCACAGAAATTTTTTTGATAATTTCCCTATACAAAACTTTATTTCCTTATTTGGGATCATTTAGAGCAGACTACTAGTGCCAAACGAGTGCCCTGGTGGCCAGAGCTGGCCCATGGTAGCCTTTGATTTGGCCTGCCATCCCATCTGAGAAGACCGTGAGAATGATAGGGATGGTTTTGAGATTGTCAACTCAAATTTATTGCATCTTTTGTTTGTTTTATTGTTAAAAGCTAAGTAAAATGTTTCAACTAATCAAATTTTATTTAAATGTACATACTGTCACCCGACATTGCAGAGACTTTGGTGAGCAAATCAAGTCAAAGGCAGATTCTGCTTGACTAGTGTATTCAGCATTGAACTCCACTGTGTTATAAATGTGATTGTTTTTATTGCAGTATGTTATTATTTAAAACGTTACACTGCATTAGTTAATACGATTTAAAGCAATGTTTTCTATTTGTTTCAAAATATTAGGAAATAAATTAGGAAATTATTTATGGCTGCTTTAATGTAATGTAGTTATATATTTTTACATCCGGCCCATAGCTCTTAATGATATTTGGTTTTTGGCCCTTCATACAAAAAGTTTGGCCACTCCTGATTTAGAGTATTTAAATCTGCATTGAAACTGTAATTCTGAAGCTCAAACCACTCAAGTACACTATATGGAGAAAAATCCTCTATGTTTTCCTCAAAACCCCCTCATTTCTTTTCAACCGAAGAAACACACAAATAAATATCTCGAATGACAGAGGAGGAAAGTAAATGATCGGGAAAAACTCAATCTGTAATTGCACGAATCCTTTAAGGTTTGTCACTCACAAACTGGATCCAGAGTTCAACATAGCGGACATCATTGTGATATTTCTGCTCAGCCGTAAAGCGCATGACAGCTCTTTCAAGAAGAACTGATATGTTGCTCTCCTTTCCACCTTGTGGGTATGTCTGTTTTGCCCATTTTATATACCTGCAGAAATTATAAGAACATTTAAAGCAGTTTGCATTAAGTAAACATGCATAGTTTGCAGTCATAAATAATATTTTCTCCATACCTGACCCAAACATCCAAAGGATCGTCTCCATCATACAGACGCAGCTCAGACTCAAACTCTCTACAAAAGAAACACAACTACATGTAAGGGAAAGTTCACCCAAAAATGTTAATTCTGCCATCATGTACTAATTCTGTTGAACACAAAGGAAGATGAACCAAAGAACGCTGTAAATAACAACAGCCATGGTATTTTTGGTTCCTACAGTGGAAGTCAATGGCTGCCTTTCCCCCTAATCATTATTCAGATTATCTTGTTTTGTGTTCAACAAGAAAGAAATTCCTAAAAGTTTACAACCCCTTGAGTAAGAGTAAATAGTGAGGAAATTTACATTTTTAGGCGAACTGTGCCTTTAATTTCACGCTATCAATTGAAATTGGTTTCAGACCACTAAGGCCCAATCCCAATTCTAGCCCTAAGCCCTTCCCCTTACCCCTACCCCTCGTTTTGCGCGTTCACGTCAAGGGGTAGTGGTGTCCCAATTCTCTTTAGCTTGAAGGTGTAGGGCTAAGGGCAAGGGGTATACACCCCTTCGAACGAAGATTTTTCAGGACCACACTTAGGCCCAATCCCAATTCTATTTTTGTACCACTACCCCTTGGCCCTTCCCGTTCGCCCCTTACAACCGAGGGTTAAGGGGAAGGGCTTCAAAACTTCCCCCTAAGAATTGGGCCAGCACTTCAACACCTGCACACGTCATCATATGTCATCGCCATCTCTTGCTTCATATGAGATCAGACGATCACGACTGCTGGAGTTACTCCAGTTGTGTTATTGTTTGGTGTTTATCTTCAGGAAATCACTGAAGGCGTATATTATGTTATCATAACCATCTAATGTGGCAATAAGATCGTAACTGTACTGTGTATTTACTCCGTGGCCATATTTATCTATGTAAACACAGGAAAACAACATTAACATTATAGCAGACACTGTAAAAAGCTCATTCCCAGACACTAGACATTACTGACAGGGTATTCCAGTGTCATCGTGTGTCAGAATGTTCTGGGACCACTGTACAGGAGTTATGATTATGGATTATAGATCGACAAATTTAGCTGGGTTTTTTTTAGCTGATTTTTTTTTAAAACATGACGGTAAAACACGAACGCGGTTATGAATATATTAAAACATGTGTTTATTTGTCGTGAAAATTCATAATAATGACAAAAAAATACTAATTTGTGGATCTCCTTACTTCCGGGTTCAGCTATCTGCCGTTGTGGCTGGTGTATTCTGGGAAATTTTCTTACCCCTCCGTTTTAAGTGTGGTCCTGAAAAATCTTTGTTCGAAGGGGTGTATACCCCTCGCCCTTAGCCCTACGCCTTCAAGCTAAAGAGAATTGGGACACCCCTCGTTTTGCGCGTTCACGTCAAGGGGTAGGGGAAGGGCTAAGGGGTAGAATTGGAATTGGGCCTTAAAACGGAGGGGTAAGAAAATTTCCCAGAATGCACCTGCTACAACTGAACCCGGAAGGAGATCCACAAATTAGTATTTTTTTGTAATTATTACGAATTTTTACGACAAACAAACACGTTTTAATATATTCATAACCGCGTTCGTGTTTTACCGTCATGCTTAAAAAAAAAACGAAATATTGCGATCTATAATCCATAATCATAACTCATGTACAGCAGTCCCACAACATTCTGACACACGATGACACTCGAATACCCTGTCAGTAATGTCTAGTGGCTGGGAATGAGCTTTTTACAGTGTCTGCTATAATGTTAATGTTGTTTTTGTGAGTTTACATAGATAAAAACAGTACAGTTCTGATCTTATCGCCACATTAGATGGTTATGATAACATAATATACGCCTTCAGTGATTTCCTGAAGATAAACACCAAACAATAACACAACTGGAGTAACTCCAGCAGTCGTGATCGTCTGATCTCATATGAAGCAAGAGATCGCGATCACATATGATGACGTGTGCAGGTGTTAGTGCTGGCCCAATTCATAGGGGGAAGTTTTGAAGCCCTTCCCCTTAACCCTCGGTTGTAAGGGCCAAGGGGAAGGGGTAGGGGTACAAAAATAGGGTCTATATCTTATTGAACCATCAACATTAAACAGTTTAATGAAGCAACAGTCAAAGCACAGCAATACATTGTTTTATACTATATATATTTATTAAACATGAAGATACCTAAGGACAAGTAAACTTCTCCAAATTAAATTCAACTGCGAAGCATCATCCTAAATTTTTAATTACAAAATTATTTAACTACTACTACTAATAATATTAATAATGATAATGGTTTACTAAAATCATCTCTATTTCTATTGTGATTTAAATAATATAAATCGCTCTTTTAAATTAAAAATTATATAATTTTTACTTTATTCAGTCAATGACTACCAGTTTATAACATTCTTCAAAATATTCTTTTTGTGTTAAACAGTATAAAGAAAATAAAGGGTTTTAATCCCTTAAATATGAGCAAATTTAAAATTTTGGGTAAGTTTGTGTATTTCCCCCCTCTAGAAAGTGTGTATTGTTTTATTTCTCTGTAATATTTATATGTATATAATTATTTTTTATTACAAACACACTCACTGTTTCTTGAGATTGAGAGCGGTGTGGTTTCCCTCCTGCTGCTGACACAGAGCCTGATGAAGGACTGATACTGAACGGCCTTGTCTCAAAGGCTGGATGTTTTCCTTACTGTATTCCCATTCAGCATCACACTCTGCCATGGCTGCTGTTGCAATCTACAGACACAATAACAAACACTGAATGGCTGACGTGTCCATACATCATGATGTTTAAAGGGGACCTATTATACCCCATTTACAAGATGTCTAGTGACGTTTCAGCTGAAAGTACACCACAAATAATGTTTTATAACTCTTTGAAGCTGCCCCTTTTAGGCATTCATAATAATTGTGCTGTTTTGGTGACTGTCGCTTTAAATTCAAATGAGATTGTGCTCTTTTTAAAAGAAGGTGGAGCTATAAAAGCCTGTGGGTCATAGGCATGGACCGGTATAAGATTCTGCCGGTATGATAACCTTGGATAAAAATATCACAGTTTCACGGTATCACGGTATTGTGTTTACTGCTCTAAAATATATTATTTTTAAATGGCCGGGTA
>CAIGQQ010021122.1:0-10084 GCA_903798035.1 Danio albolineatus
GTAGTATAACAATAACAATAATAACAATATATGTTATACAATGGTTAATCTTAAAACTCTCATATCTGTGATTATTCCCTTGATGCGTTTTTCAGTAATTCCTTTTGTTATTTACCCCTTTAAATAGAGCCAAATAATGAGCGACAGTATATTATAACTTGTAAAGTCTTGTAAAAGAGACTTATAGAACATTATAGTGGAATTATGATAAAAAATGCATAATGTGTTGCCTTTAAAAATAACTTTATTAAACCTAAACCAGTGTTACGTGGCTGCAGTAATCAGCGGACTTCAATTCATCATTATTTATTAGCCTATAAACTCCTCAGCATGAGCCATTTACCTCTTTCCGCATAAACTGAGCCCTGTATTAAAATTTTATCTCATTCATTTATGTATTATTTATAAACTTCCACCTCTTTTGACAGGCTTATGAAGGTGTGGAGGAACATGTTCCCGCATTTAGTTTTTTTTTCATCAAATACTCTGATAATTGAACGGCAGAGGACAATCATTCATTTATATGCAAATAAGGTCACAATTTGATATCGAGCCAAAAAGAGATAAACATTATTATGCTCTAGGATGAGTGTGCCGTTTAATGCACACAAACACACACCTATGGATGGAGTAAATGGATACTCATGTCAGTCATGTGCTGTAAACGTGGATGTAAACCTACCACATGTAAAAAATCATCATGTTTGGTCACATTTGTTCAAAACATTTATGTTTTCATATTTGTTTTCATTATGGTCGCTTCTGATGCAGTCCTATTAATAACACACACAATAAAATACCACAGTCAAGTGCCATCAGACACACTTTTATTATGAGGAATGGGCCAATTTGGCAAGCAAAGATTGTGGGTGTTCAAAACACGCACATCACTTATCTAAATAGTTCAGTCGCTCGCTGAATGTCAAGTTATTAAGCACTGTAAATCTGCAAACAGACTCATCGCTGTTGCTGTATGAAATTAGACAAAGTTGAGCATTAATTTTCCTTTAAAGTCAGTTTTTTTTTCTCTCTCTGAACTAGCCAGTGTCTGATCATTGTGTTGAAAAGGTGTCCGTATGCCAGTTTCAATAGTGTATATAACATCCAAACACACCCCTAAAAATGTAAATATGAATATAAATATGCTTAATAGGAGACAAATAAAATGTTAAAACAATAGCATGTAAAGCAATAGCATATCTCAATAAAGTAAACACTGTTTCATCTTCAAAAATTATTATTTAAATATGCAGCGTGGACTCAAAAAAGAGAACAAAGAAACAACTTTCAAAGAACAGAACAAGGATGAAGTAAACAGTGCTTGATGTTTTGCAGCTATCAAAGGCTGTTTTGAAACTTTAGTCAAAGTTTGATTATCATCAGTTTGAAAGTGAGTTTTTATTTTGCGTTCACTTGGTTCTTTGCTAAACAGTGCAGCATGGCTAAATGAAAGCAAAAATATTTCAAGAGTGCAAACCAATGTTTTTTTTTTTTGGAGTGAAACAGTCAATCAGGGAGTTCAAAGCAACCTGTGTGATTTTTTATTCTGTCATTTGTTTTTGTTGTTTTATTTACAACACAGGCTCATTGTGAAAATGTAGTCCCACGAACGTTTCTGGAGACCGCACATTACGTGGTCAGAGGTATGTATGGCTGCGTTTAATTTTTTTAAGCGATGGGGCAGTGTGACGCCGTTCCTTATCGCACCTACCAGCCGACCGCTTGCCTCCGTGTGGATGACTTTCCCGCTGCAACCAGTTTGTCGCGTTAGCTCACCGTGTTCGTCAGTGGACTTGAGACGCAGAGAGGAGTTTGGGGGTTTAGGGAAGGAGGAGGGTGGGTCAGTCGATTGGTCGCTCAGTCAGTCAGTCATTCAGTCAGCCAAACAGTCAGTCGACAGCAGCCTCTGGTGGGTTTACGCGAGAACAGCAGGCGCAAACAGCACTCGTGAGACATTTGACACATTGTTTTGTCAACGGTTGTTTTGTCATTGTATGCACCGTGGGTCACACCGATCACTCGATGCAGAAGTATAAACCAGGCTTAAGGCTGGGCATACACTGTGTGATGTTTTTTGTGATTTCAGCAAGGTAACAACTCACACTTTAATGGAAGATTGCATGCAATTTAAAGGAAAAGTTTATGATTCATCTTGTTTTTTAATTAATCATTTTTTGCTTAATAGTGGTTGGCAAAACCAGTATATGGTGTATTTATAACACCTAAAGGCCAGGATGGTCAACCGTTGGGCATTGGTCATTGTCGACCCAGCTTCTTGGTTTGGTGTTTTCCACATGTTGCTTGATACAGGTTTGTATCAAGTTATCCTGATTAAGCAGTGTTGACTCTCATCTGAAAAGAGTGCTCTGTTTAGTTGCTCAGCAACAAATCAGAGCATGAGAACAAAAAAAA
This sequence comes from Danio albolineatus, assembly GCA_903798035.1. Taxonomy (NCBI): domain Eukaryota; kingdom Metazoa; phylum Chordata; class Actinopteri; order Cypriniformes; family Danionidae; genus Danio; species Danio albolineatus. The sequence goes on from CAIGQQ010021122.1 coordinate 2,413, forward strand.
AAACCAAAAAGAAAACCGAAGTGACATTACAAGATCAAGATCTTGAAAAGATCACATAATCAAGATCACAAAAGATCAAAATCTTTTACATAGTCATTAATGTAGCCGATCTCTGAGGTCTTCTGGCAAAAACCTTTTAGCCATTCCCTTAGTCTTAAGACTAAGGGTGACCGTGCCTTCTGTGTGGTGGCCCCAAGGCTCTGGAACTCTCTTCCTATAGCTCTGAGAAATCTGGAATCAGTTGAACTTTTTAAAAAGCATTTAAAGACACTTCTTTTGGTTAAGCTTTTAATTAACAGTATTAGTGTTTCTGTACATGGATTTTTAACTTGTTTTTAATATGTTTTAACACATTTCTTCTATTGATATGTGTTATTAGGGACCGAGCACCGTAACGGTGCGTAGGCCCTATTGGAATTGCTCCGTTTATTATTATTATTATTATTATTATTATTATTATTATTATTATTATTATTATAATTATTCTTTTCCCGAATGAATCACCAATTTGGCGGTCTAAACGTGCCCGAAAACTCACGAAACTTTGCACACGCCCCTGAATCGGCGAAAATTTACGTTTATTAGGGGTCTCGAAAGCGGGCGTGGCAAAATGACTCGACAGCGCCACCTAGAAAATTTTGACGGACTAGCCCCTGAGCCACGAATCACGCACACGCACGAAAATCGGCACACACCTCAAACATGCCAAACCGTACAAAAAAGTCTCTTGGAGCGAAATCTCAAACCCAACAGGAAGTCGGATATTTTTAACTTCCTTCGGTGAAAAAGTGGCGTTTTTGCCATTTCCAGGCGTTGTATTTTAACGAACTCCTCCTAGGGATTTAATCGGATCAACACCAAAATTGGGTTTTATCATCTAAAGGCCTTGGCGATGCTAAATTGCGAAGATCTAGAGTTTTCATCGATGGGCGTGGCCGTGGCGGCCTCTCAAACTTTGAGCTATCGCCATTAAACAGGAAGTTGTTATAACTCAGGCATGCATTATCCGATCAGCCTCAAAACTCACACGTATGATAACAGTCCTGACCTGAACACGTTTACATGCCAATATCCAGATACAGTTATAGCGCCACCTGCTGGCAACAGGAAGTGATGTGTTTTACAGCACAACAAACTCCTCCCACAAATTTTTGCATATCAGCACCAAATTAGTGTGGTGTTATCTGAAAGCTCTAGTGATGATATATTGTGAAGATCTAGAGTTTTCACTGAGGGGCGTGTCCGTGGTGGACTGACAAACATCAACGCTTCGCCATGGAGGAGGAAGTACTTATAACTCAGCCACACAATATCCGATCAGCCTGAAACTTCACATGGTTGATAAAATTCCCCTCCTGAAGGCATCTACATACCAATACTGAGTCACAGTATAGCGCCACCTGCTGACAGAACAAAGTTTGGCTCATAACTCAGCCCCACGATGTCTGACCTGCCTGAAACTTCCTAGGTTTGATGAGATTCCTCTCCTGAACACATCTACAAACCTATATTGAGTCACAGGCATAGCGCCACCTGCTGACTGAAGGAACTTTGGCTTATAGCTCAACGAAACAATGTCCGACCAGCCTGAAACTTCACATGTTTGATAAAATTCCTCTCCTGAAGACATCCACGTGCCAATACTTAGTCACAGTCGTAGCGCCACCTGCTGACAGGAGGAAGTTTGGCATAAATCTGTGATTTTCTCAGGTTTTTTGTATGTTTCGGCTTAAATTTATATCGTCCGCTGTTCACTGTCGTGGTGGGGCCACCGGGCGGCGGTGGGCCGGTGGTGCGAGGTCCCTTTCATCGCTGCTTGCAGCTTTAATTTTACCTGCTTTCTCTTATTGTAAAGCACTTTGTGACTCAATGTCTGGGAAAGGTGCTATATAAATAAACCTTTACTTTACTTACTTACTTTACTAAGTAAACAATTCAAGTCAAGAGAGAACACAAAGTAGCCAGCTGTAATTTTCCTACACTTCTGAAATATTTGCAAACTGTATGGATTATAAGAATGAGGGCAAACACGATTGGGGTGGGAAAGCTCTGGCTTTGTGTGGATGTGCTCTGAGACCTGGATCAAACCTGTATCCTCCAGTAATTGATCTTTTTCCCACACCTCCTGTCTGTCTGGGAGTGACGGAGGCACTGGTCTGCTTATCTATAATGATTGTAAAATTTCATCCTACCACCATCTATAGGTGTCAGCGAGTTCTTTAAATTGCATGCAGTTAATGTCACTCTCTCTCTCTCTCAAAATCCATTTTGCAGTTGTTTACTTACAGTGGAACCTACACTCATTCTCACCCCCTCGGCTATCCATTATGGGTTTCATCTTCTCTTCCTCCCCCTAATCAGTTATCATTCTAACAGTGCTGCTTACACTCTCTGCTCCATTCTTGACATCTTGTCTTTTTAGACTATCCCCTTCATCCAGATCAGCTAATGTGCCTTGGCTATTTGATGTAAAAACCTGTAGAAGAGCAGTTTAAAATACGCACTACCTTAAAACCAAATATTTGTCAATCACTCCTGTCTATTTTGAAGCAATTTAGCTCAAAATTAAAGTATGAATAATCAATCATAACTAGTTGTCTTTTTTATATAAAATATTAGTGATATTGTTCCAGGCTTGCCCCTCTGACAGCAGGCCCCGGGGAACACCCTGAATACCCTGAAAGAACTATGTCTACCACCTTGCTTGAGAATTATATCTGACTTTGCACTGGTATGCCCATGTCAAAAAAAAGGTCAGACTTATTTTGGATGTCAGGAAATGTGAGTGGGATTTCAAACCACGTAATTGTTGCTATATAATACTGTAGCTTGAACAATGCTTGAAGTCCATCCGAATGATACAAAGAGTGCAAACATATGTTTCCTTTGAGGTAAATAAAGCCTGGTTTTGTGCTAGTGTCATGAACCTCTCCTGCGCACAAATAGCATGTTCCAGTGCAAGGGAAGTGAGTTTTGTACTCAAGATGGACCTAGAGTAAAAAAATAAGTCCAAATGCTTTTGAATCCATGACAAGGCTGAGAATGCGAGATATTGTACTGTATTTAGTCTTGACGTGGGCTTTAGACTTTAAACTCATTGCAATATAGCATGAATACTACTGTTAAAATAGAGCTATCTGAAAACAGTTTGAGTTATGTTCTATCTTCTGCTGTATTTGTTCTTTATTTGTCATTTTCTTAATTAATCTTACTGCTAATAACCAGAAATAATTATATTGTGCCATAAAACTGAAGAGTGGTGACTTAAACAGTTGTTTGTAATACCATCTGCCTTTTTGTGTTATCTTTTTTGTGGCTGATCATCTGATACATTGAATAAGCGTTGGAAACATTCTCTGTGTGTAAATTATTACCCAATTGCCACCACAGAATCAACCATTTATAGCTCAGATAGCTCAGGCTGATTTGCATTCACACAAAATCTCACTTTAATTGGAATTAATTGGATAATTGGATTGTGAAACAGCTAAGCTTCTCCAAATGTTGCGTAAGGGTGTCAGTTTTTATTAGCATTCATGCAGTTTGCTAATTTTAATATTATGTTGAGCACTCAGTTCAACCGTGGGTCGAGACAAAAGGCAGACTCTAATCTATTGGCACATTATTCCTTCCAGCAAAACCACTACACAGACACCAAGCACATTTGTCAGTCTTCTGATATTTAGCCAGCGTTTGGTTTATTAAAGTTATATTATGAATATGGAAACCTAATTATGAACTATTATAAACTTAAAAGAAACTATTACCGTATGACTGTGTGTATCCTGTGTCTTACAGAATCCCAGCACAGATAGCTGACAGATGTAGAAATTAAGTTCCGAAACAAAATATGCTTCATGTTCATTTGATTACTTGTGCGGGTCAGCAAGAATTACTGCTCCCTTCAATCACCGTGTAACAAGTTAATGACTTGTTTTATTTTAAAAAATGGCTTGTCGGTGTGCTATTTAAATTGCAGTCGGGATGATTTTTGACATTCCTAATCTTAATGGTGGTTACAGTTCTCTTCAGATATGATTAAGTACGTACAAACACTTTTATTATTCATTTAAAAAAAGAAGTAACACATATTTTAATATGTTTATTTCTTATAATTGTTTATCAGTATAACAAACACTGCTTAAAGGTGCTGTTTGTACGTTTTTGACTCTTCTAAAGCATAAAAAAATACCATAATGTGTCTGAAGATGTTTAAGAAACATGCTAAGTGAACATTCTTGTTTATCAGAAAAACAATGCTGAAGTCAGATATTCTGCTTTGAAAATGTGTTTTCCTTGCCGGAACGCTGTCTTTGTTTTAGTCATTTTAACCTGCACAATGCCAGTTTAGCCAAACCACGTATTTCATTCATTCAGAAAGGTTTTGAAAGCATGCGTCCATGACCGAAATGCGACCTCCGGTGGACAGTAACAGACTGCAAAATGTGACAGATTCAGTTCCACATGAGGTTATTAGTTAGCAAATGATATAAATATCCCGAATGTAAATAAACTAAACAAAATAAATAATAGTTTTCAGAATATGCAAGCACTCGTTCTGTGGTGGTAAATCTGATCTGTGGCTGTTTAGAGAAATAAATGTAGATGGAGCGTTTACACCCAGACATCTGCCGTAATTTACCAAAAAAGTTTCACTTACAATCACTTGAATTTGATTGTGCAGGTAAAAACCTTTTGGATAGGGTTTGGGCTGGAATCAGTCAGCTACATAAATAAAATAATAAATAAAATAACAGTTGTCCAATTACAGATATTTACCATAAAATAATAGACAGTAAATTATAGAAATTTAAATTTAAGAAAATTTCTGTAATTTAACGTCTGTTATTTTACGGTAAATGTCTGTAATTTAATGGCTGTTTTTTTTACATAAAAAAGTAAAATAACTGATTTTTTTTTTTACAGTATATAATATTGTTTAATTATTACATTTGTATGGTTTTGGATTCAGTGTTTGTTCATCCTATTATTTGATTTTTATTACTAAGAGGTTCGCACACGAGTTAATCTAAGCCGTGCGACCCTGGAGGTTTTTAGTTGAACTAGAATTTCTTAAACTTAAAATTAATATATAAAAATGTGTTCACAAAATAAAAAAGTAAATTTAAACTCACAAAGCCATTAATAGAACAAACTAGATCTAAATGGAAACATAAAACAAATTTAAAAATGGTATCGGAATAAAAACATATTTGAAAATGCAAAACCACATATTTTACTTCTTTCTAAAAGCGGAAAATAATGGCCGTTAAATTACAGACATTTACCATAAAATAACAGATGGTAAATTACAGAAATGTACCGGGAATGTAAATTTAAGGACATTTCTGTATTTAAACGTCTGTTATTTTACGGTAAATGTCTGTAATATAATGACCCCATCTGAAAATAACAGATTATTTTATTTTATTTTTTTACAGCAAACAATAACCTTGGTTTTTAAACCTTGGGTGTAATTAAAAAACATTACAATTATTGTTTTGCATGTTCATGCAGGCATTTTATAAATAATAGACAAACAGGAAATCCACAGACACTCTTTGAAACAAACAAACAAACAAAAAAACAAACACAATTTACATCAATTGCAGCCTGCTCTGTTTCCATCACTGAGATGGTTCTGGTCTGTGTTGAATACTCTGAGCTGATGTGGAGTGACGGATACCGACTCATTTTATCTAGCTTGAGGCAAATCTCAGCGAGATGACAGCGCTATTGCGGGCCTCTGGGAGCCTGCTCGTTTTTTAATTCATCCCTCCTTCATGAAGTGGGGAATTGGGGAGGCATTGTTCAATAATGAAATAAACTCATCATCGGGGGACTCTTGAATTGTCTAGTTTTGGAGGCCTGCAAGAACCCCTCGCTGCTACATCCATTGCTTTTGATTCAGTTGCTTCTTATTTTATTATAAGTTTATGAAAAGCAAACAATGTGTCATAGAAAAGCCGGCTTTTATTATGTTTAGGAGTTATCATGGGGAATATTCAGAATGGTATATTACTTACTAGTTGTGAAGTAGTAAAATGCAGTGCGTGTGCTGTGCACGCCGTGAGCTTTTTCTTTCTGCTTGGAATGCCTGCATTTATCACAGCTACAGTCGAGATGTAATTACTAAGGTATTCTGTTGGGTTGTTTCTACATGGTTGCTGGATGTTTGGATTAGTGAACATATGCCATATTTTGATGTTGTGGCTTAGGTCTGAGGACTTATTTGCATCGCTAGGTCAGATCTCTGTTAAAAATCTCCGTCAATACACTTCAAATCCTGGAGTTCCAGTGACCCTAATTAAATATTCTCTAGTATGATAATTAGGGTGGTCAGAATAATTTGCTGTTTACTAAAAAGTTTGCATTGGTACACAATTCTGCAGGACACTGATCCTCCAGGAGAGACATGCGATTAAGTGTTGAAACTCATGGTGAAGTTATAGTTCGATGCTTTTGCATTTGCAAACATTAGCATTTTTTCTTTAAAACGTATACATTTTGCTGATGAGCTTTGCGTTTTCTCTGTTGTATTAGTACAGTTTGTCCTCACATCTTATTTCTTAAAGCTGTCCTGGCTCACCTCTGTAACATTGAATGGAGGTCGGGGACAGTACCTCTGGACTTGGCAACTGGGGTGGTAATCCCACGTTTACATGTGTGACTTATTTGCATCGCTAGGTCAGATCTCTGTTAAAAATCTCCATCAATACACTATAAATCATGGAGTTCCAGTGACCCTAATTAAATATTCCCCAGTACGATAATTAGGGTGGTCAGAATAATTTGCTGTTTACCGAAAGCTTGCATTGGTACACAATTCTGCAGGACACCGATGACACGTTGAAATGTACTTTGATTTAAATGTGGGATTTTAAGTGGGTTGACAAACTATGTATTCATTTGAGAGTGAACACGAAGCCATTGTTGACACTGGAAGACTCAATGCTCAATTTTTATTTATTTATTTGATGAGATCTGATTTTTCTGCATAGCTGTTCACAGTGAGTATGTTTACATGGACATCAATACTCCAATTGTAATAGGACAATACTCCGATTAAGAGTGTACCATGTATGCAGAGATTTTTTGATGAGTAACACTTTATTTAGATCAGGGGTGTCCAAACTCGGTCCTGGAGGGCCGGTGTCCTGCTGAGTTTAGCTCCAACCTGCTTCAGCACACCTGCCAGGAGGTTTCGAGTATCTCTTTTAAGAGCTTGATTAGCTGGGTCAGGTGTGTTTGATTAGGGTTGGAGCTAAACTCTCCAGGACACCGGCCCTCCTGTGGACACCCATGATTTAGATGGTCCACTTTAGTTTTAGTAGGCTGTCTGCTTATTATCCGTTGATATTGACATTTAACAGTCCTTCAACAAGCATTTAACTGACTATAAGAAACTTTGCAAGTACATGTCAACTTACACTAACCCTAAGCCCAACCCCAACCCAACAGTCTACTTATAATCTAATGAGAATTAGTTGGCATGTAGATGCAATGTAACTTAAATTCAAGAAACGGACTGCCAAAATAAAGTGTGACCTTTTGATAACCTGAATCTGAATAAAGTCATAATCGTAGTAAACACAAATCGAAGTAAAACATGTGAAGTATTCCTATTTTAGTTGCATTACTGAAGTGCAGTACAGACATGTTTTTGGTGCCC
>CAIGQQ010021124.1:0-11851 GCA_903798035.1 Danio albolineatus
GCTGTTGATGTTGCAGACACTCTGCAGATCTCTCGCACGCCCCCATAGTGGATGTAACCCTAAACCATGATGTTTCCTTCACCAAACTTGACTGATTTCTGTGAGAATCTTGGCTCCATGCTGGTTCCAGTAGGTCTTCTGCAGTATTGGTGATGATTGGGATGCAGTTCCACAGATAATTGATCAGAAAATTCACTTTCTGACACTTTTCCAAATGATTAACTAGATTGTCAAGTTATTATTTGTTACCCTGACATGGTGCATTATCCTGCTGGAAGTAGCCATCAGAAAATGGGTATACTGTGATCGTAAAGGGATGCACATGGTCAGCAGCAATACTCAGGTAGGCTGTGGTGTTGACAAGATGCTCGATTGGTTCTAATGAGCCCAAAAAGTCCCAAGAAAATATCTCCACACCATTACACCACCAGCAGCCTGAACCGCTGATACAAGGCAGGATGATCCATGCTTTCATGTTGTTGAGGCCAAATTCTGCCCCGAGCATCCGAATGTGGCAGCAGAAATGGAGACTCATCAGACCAGGCGACGTTTCTCCAATCTTCTACTGTCCAGTGTTGGTGAGTCTGTGTGAACTGTAGCCTCAGTTTCCTGTTCTTAGCTGACAGGAGCGCATCTGCCTCAAGGTTGGCCGTGTTGTGCATTCAGAGATGCTCTTATTTGAGTTACTGTTGGCTTTCTATCAGCTGGAACCAGTCTGGCCATTCTCCTCTGACCTCTGGCAGCAGCAAGACATTTTCGCCCACAGAACTGCCACTTTCTCTTTTTCAGACCATTCTCTGTAAAACCTAGAGGTGGTTGTGCGTGAAAACCCCAGTAGATCAGCAGTTTCTGAAATACTCAGACCAGCCCGACTGGCACCAACAACGATTCAAAGTCACTTAAATCCCCTTTCTTCCTCATTCTGATGCTCGTTTTGAACTACAGCAGATCGTCTTGACCATGTCTACATGCCTAAATGCATTGAGCTGCTGTCATGTGATTGGCTGATTTTTGTGAAATTTGCTTTAACGAGCACTGTATACTGCCTCAATTCTACCAATGCTTTTCATTATGCTAATGTTTTCTACTTCCCTCTTTATTCTGTTCAGCTTTCCTGACTCTATTCAAATGATCTTTTGTTCTTATATTCTACTACTATTCCATTTGATTTGATCCGATCTTCTCTGCTCTATTTCATTCAGCTTCAAGTGTTCATATATCATCATTTCCCTACAAAGATAGTGTTCTAGCACAAGGGTATGCAGTGCCCTTGTGTCAGTATTTTTGTGAATGACTTGACGCTCGCTGTGTGTGTGTGTGTGTGTGTGTGTGTGTGTTGTGCTGCAGGAATGTGTTTGCGTGTGCAGACCCTGAACCGTCTCTGCCTTGATCCTGAATGAGTCACTGCTGCAGTGCTCTGTGGGCGGAGCTAAGACTGGATCCCCTGCTGCAAACTCAGTTAAACACACTCGCATGCACGATTTTCTCCCTCTCTCACACACACACACACACACACACACACTGCATGCTGTCACATCCGGCCCTCAGGTCTACAGCGTGTCCTATAATTAGCCGCCTGCACAACTTATGGCCTCAGAATGATCTAACCAAATGCTTCAGAATACCATTCTACTGAGACAAAGACATGAAAAGATGGTCGACAGAAAAAGATGGAAGCTGGAATATAAACCTAGCATGTCGTAGCAGTGTGTGTTTTGTATTACATAGATTGTGAGGATTGAAACGCCCCCATAAGTATAGCAATACCAGTAAATTTGGACATTTTGTCTGCCCCTAGTGTGAGGAAAACGGCTCATGAGTGACACAGAGTTAAGTATTTTGACGATGTTAAAATGCAGATTGTTTCCCATGAGGGTTGGGTTTAGATTTAGGTAAGGGGTATAGAACAGACAGTCTGTACAGTATTAAAGAGCCATATGGTGGGTTGAGAACGGTTAAATTTCACTTTTTGAAGTCCCAAACAACAGGATGATATGTACGCAAGGTTAAAAAAACACTTTCAAAGTCTTATAATATCTATTTATTTTTACCTCATATTCCCACCGACTCCCATATGAATCGTCTGAGCGAGTCTTTTTCCCAAGCACCTCCTTTACGTGACGCTACCACGTCACGTCCTTTGCGTGTCAGCAGCCCAATGCCAGAACAAATTGAAAAACATCACTGCAGTTGTACAACAGCGTATTGCTATATTCTTCATCATAACAACAAACATTCAGTAATAATTAACACTTCATGGACTATTGTAAGCCAACAAATAGTTACATTCGGCAGTAAGCTAAATGGCTACCGCTACATGCTGCACGGAGCAAACACAATACAGACAACTACATCCATATTTACCTTGTTACAGTCAACAAGATGAGTTGTTTTAATCATACTTACAGGTTGTGATTCGGTGGAAGAACATGCTGGTCCAAATAAACTGGGTATTGATCCATACTTTAACGACAACCATGCAACAAATCCCGCGTTGTAAGTGTTTAGATTGGTGTAGCTCTCTTCAGAGAACTGACGCGAACACAGCACCATGTTGGGGCTATAATTCTCAGGTATTTTACCAAAAATAAACCTCAACACCTGACTCTTCACAACTTCATTTTTAGGTAGGGAAAAGAACACAGCTTTTCCCTCGCACTTCAGAGCACAGCGTCTACAGGACATGATTTAACCAGAATGCGATACAGTGCTTGTCGTCTTCCACTTTTTCTTCCTGTCTGTGGGCGGGGCCGGGGAGTTCAATTTTCCCGGGGTCTGCACGCTCAACTAGTGGGCGGGGCTTATGTTTCGCGTTGACGTCAAGCCGAAACGGCTAAAGACTCGTTCTAATAACGATTCATTTAAACAAAAATGAGTCGACCCTTTTATAGATGAATCAATAGTTTTAAACACTGTGCATTTTCAGATTTAAGCCTCAGCTGGACATTTCACTTCACTTAGAGCTGTGTTACACACTGCATGGAAGGTCATTTTCAAAAATCCATGATAGGGGCTCTTTAAAACCATTACGTCTATGGGAAGTCCCCATAAAGATAGCTGTACAAGTTTGTGTGTGTGTGTGTGTGTGTGTTTTCTGACCGTCCTCCCAGAGCTCTCCCAAAACAAAATGTGTTTTTGTCATTAGGGTGAGTTTGTGGTGGGAGAAGAGGCCCCTCTCTGCCTTTCCAAAGCTATTAGATGGTCAAAAACAGCAGAACGACCTAGCAAACAAAGCAATTGTGAAGAACCTCCGGTCACTAACAATAAAACCCAACCTGCTTTGAATTTGTCTGGCAGACATTTTTTCTTTTGGTCATCGTTATTGGATATCTCAGAAGGTCATGATTTGCAGTTTTTATTTTACATTCTTCAGGTGATACAAATCCTCTCGCTCCACCCTTTTACCCCACAGTAAATAACATCGCATCTCATTTTCCAACACAGGCTCATTCTGAAAACGTAGTCCCATGTACGTTTCTGGAGACCGCACTTTATGTGGTCTGAGGTACGTATGGCTGTGTTTCATTTTTTAAACGAACGCTATGGGGCGGTGTGATGGCGTTCCTTTTTGCGCTTACCAGCTGACCGCTTACCTCCATGCTGACTACTTTCCCGCTGCAATTAGTTTGTCCCGTTAGCTCGCCGTGTTTGTCGGCGGACTTGAGACGCAGAGATGAGTTGACCACGACGAAGGGGTTCGAATCTGGTGAAGAGCGACTCCAGAAAGCAGGTCAGACAAAACCAGAATCCAAAACATAAGATAAACCAGTAAATAACAGGGTGAGAATGTGGTAAAAATAAGCCGAGGGCTTTTCTTTTTTTCTGCATTGCTTTTTTGGAAATTGTTGGTTGGGGCAATCGATGCGTAAAGTAATGAAATTTGCCCTACGCACTTGTGGTTTTTAAAGAAACTCTTTGGTGCGTTAATCTAGTCAATATTTCGTTCAAAGAGGTAATGATTCGCACTCATCTGGTAACTGTTTCATGTTGTTTTTATTTTTACATACTTCGTTTCGGCACAATGCCTTCCTCAGTGTGTAACACCATCCTCTCCCTCCACCCCTTTTATCCCACTTTATCTCATTTTCATTTCATCATTGCCTGATTAACCACCATATTCAAAACACTACTCCACAGCGAAACAACATATTAATTATCATCATTTACCAAATGTACATCAATACAATGTAAATCCAACAACCCATTCATTCATTCATTTTCTTGTCGGCTTAGTCCCTTTATTAATCCGGGGGTCGCTACAGCGGAATGAACCGCCAACTTATCCAGCATTTGTTTTATGCAGCGGATGCCCTTCCAGCTGCAACCCATCTCTGGGAAACATCCACACACACTCATTCACACTCATACACTACGGACAATTTAGCTTACCCAATTCACCTGTACCGCATATCTTTGGACTTGTGGGGGAAACTGGAGGAAACCCACGCCAACACGGGGAGAACATGCAAACTCCACACAGAAATGCCAACTGACCCAGCCGAGGCTCGAACCAGCGACCTTCTTGCTGTAAGGCGAACGTGCTACTCATTACGCCACCGTGGCGCCCCAAAAAACATTATTTCACGGAGAAATAGCATATTTACATCAATACAATCAAATGGGTCAATCGATAAAATTTTGGTTGGGTTTAGGGAAGGAGGAGGGTGGGTCAGTCGATTGGTCGGTCGGTCAGTCAGTCAGTCGACAGCGACGTCTGGTGGGTTTACGCGAGAACAGCAGGTGCGAACGGCATTCATGAGTAGGCATGGGCCGGTATAAGATTCGGACGGTATGATAACCTTGGATAAAAATTTCACGGTTTCACGGTATGACGGTATTGTGTTTACTGCTCTAAAATATATTCTTTTTGAATTTCTGGCTAAAAAACAAAACCTTTTTCCCCCTTTGAACACCATATATTTTATTTTGAGAAACATTTAAAATATTTTGGGGCAGTAAACATGTCAGGATAAATAATTCAAGTGAATCCTTGACTTCTGTTGTCTTCATTTGTTTCAAAAACTCAGATGTCTTTACAATTTACACCTAAAAAAAATTCCCCTATAGCGCATGTCTTTGGACTGTGGGGGAAACCGGAGCAGAGAAATACAGGAAACATATATATTTGACATTAAAAATGTCAAAATTTTGCCTTCAATTTCTGTTAATTAGGATCTAAAATGCTGGTTTAGCGGTCAAAAACCCGTTCGATGTTCAGCGCTCAGCGGGATCTGCTGTTTCGGGAGTGGGATTGTCATCTCATCGGGTCTGCATGGCTGTGTGCCGACGTGTGGATTCTCTTCTCGTCAGGATAGACAGTGAGTCATATTCTCCCCCGCTGCTCTTCCTCTCTGCCAGCAGTGGGATCTCCATGGATTCACACACTCTTGCCTGAACAACCCGTCCCTGATTGGGTCTTCCTGCCTCCACGCTGACCAGACTGACACCTTTGATGCATCATCCACCATACATCACAACTGGACGTATATAGAATTGAATCTAGCCAATGTTCTTATCAGAAAAGAAAGATGTATAATAATAACAGTAATAATAATAATAATAATAATAGTGGGTGTCATGGTGGCGCAGTCGGTAGCATGATTGCATCACAGCAAGATGGTTGCTGGTTCGAGCCTCGGTTGGGTCAGTTGGCATTTCCTCCGGGTAGTCCAGTTTCCCCCACAATTTAAAGACTTGTGGTATGGGGGAACTTGGTAAGCTAAAATGGCCGTAGTGAATGAGTGTGTATGGATGTTTCCCAGAGATGGGTTGCAGCTGGAAGGGTATCCGCTGCGTTAAACATATGCTGGATAAGTTGGCGGTTCGTTTCGCTGTGGCGACCCCGGATTAATAAAAGGACTAAGCTGAAAAGAAAATAAATTATTAATAATACTAGTAGTAGTAATAATAATAATAATAATAATGATAATAATAATAACAAAAATAATGATAATAACAAAATAATAACAGTAGTAATAACAAGAGCAATAATTTATTTTATTTTATTTTGTTTAATTTTATTTTATTATTTAGTTTTATTTTGTGCATCTCTGTAAAATCAAAGTTTCTTTAAATATCATGACAATTAAAGATAACCGTAACCAGAAAGAAAGAAAAATTGACGATAAATCTATAAATTAGTGCTATCAAATTATTATTTTTATATAAATAAACACATACCTTGAGAAAATGTTTATTTTAATGTATATTTGCATATTTATAGCGTCATATTTACAGCTTTTTGAGTGCACAAAAGTCGGTAACACTTTATTTCGATGGTGCATTTGAGTATTAGTAGACTGTCTGCTTAATATCTGCTGATACTGACATTCAACAGACATTTAACTCACTATAAGATACTTTGCAAGTACATGTCAACTTACACTAACCCCAACCCCAACCTAACAGTCTACTTATAATCTAATGAGAATTAGTTGTAATGTAACTTAAATTCAACAAACGGACCATCGAAATAAAGTGTGACCCAAAAGGGTTCTTGGAGATTCAACCCAGTGGGCACCTTGGCGTCTAAACAACATGAAAAACACATAAAAAAAAAAAAACATGTCGAAAATGCTAATTAATTTTATATCATTTAACTACCTGCACTTGTCTGATTTAATTTCAGAGAGGAGGCATGAGGTTCAGCTGTGTGCTTTTCATTTTTCTGTCTGATTCAGGCAGCTAACAGATACACTGACTGACTGTTTACACAGCGCAAAAGCGCATGCTCCTAGGGGCGTAACGTGGAGCCAATCTGTGAGTCACAGCACATTATGTTAGCTGGCCAATCAGAGCCTCTTGAGGGCGGGTCTTTCAGAGGAACTAGTAAATATGACAGTGGTTTTCATGTTAGCTGAGTAGCTGTATATAATCAAAGTAAGATATATGAACAAATAGCCTGATTTTCTACAAGTGAAGCACGAGCACACACTGCTTTGCATCTTATAAACACAACCAAGCCTTGAAAATACACTGTGGACCACCCCTTAAAGGTTCCACCTGGGATTTAATTACAGTTATTTGTTTTATTTCAGCTAGAATAAAAGCAGAAATGATGTATTTAATTGTGTTTTGTAACTAGCAACTGCTTGTAGTGTATCTGGTTAACTTGTATTCTCATATCGCGTCTAAAAGCACGTTGTAAATGCGTCACGTGCCGCTTTGTTTATGGATTAAAATGCGTTTGTGAGCTCGTGTTCCTCTGCTGTTTGTCGTTGCTATGGCCACATCAGCTCTCCTACACACGTGCGGCGGTCCTGTTTCATAATGGTTCAGCTTTTGCCGCTGTGTGCATTAATACTGCATGTGTGTCGCTGTTTTTACTTCTGGTTAAGATTAGAGTAGCAGTTTTTAATTTTTTAAAAACATTTTAAGGGCATTATTATCAGCCGACTTAAGCAATATTATTTTCAATTGTCTACAGAACAAACCCTCATTATTATTACTTGCCTCATTAACCTAGTTAAGCCTCTAGATGTCACTTTAAGCTGAATACTAGTATCTTGAACAGTATCTAGTCAAATATCATGTGCTGTCATCATAGCAAAGATAAAAGAAATCAGTGATTAAGAAATGAGTTATTAAAACTATCATATTTAGAAATGTGTTGAAAAAAGTATCTCAGTTAAAACAGAAATTGGTGAAAAAATATACCGCAGGGCTAAAAGTTCTGGCTTTTATTTACATTTGAACAAAGAATTAGCCAGGGGTATGAATAATTTCGGGCCTGGCTGTAAATATCATCATATAAACTTCCAGCCATTTGCTAATCATCAACAAGCAGGCTGTTTACTTAGCGTTAGCAACAGCGTTAGCACTTTCTCTCCTCCTGCCCCCAGCTGCAGTCCCATATGGAACCTATAGCTCTTGTCTTTTGCTTCTTTTCCGAATGCATTCCTGTATAATGACATCCTGACCAGAGACTGCATCATCCTCTCAGCGGACAATCCTGACGGTTTGCATTCCCCCTTAGCAGTGCGCAAATAAAAGCATGCTAGTGTTTTATGAATACGAGTCGTATTGGTACAGCACTCGGTAGTTAACTTAATCTGGCAAGACAGCGAAAGGCAAAGGGCAGGGTTTTCTCAGTAGGGGACGTAACCCTGTTATATGAGCCATTACACAAGGCTCCTGATCACTGCCTAATGGGTTAAGTCTGAAAACGGACGCGGTAACTCTGTTAGCTTAAACTGTCTAAAAGCATTTCGGGAAGTAGCCATTCATGCTTGTTATTATGACAGCAGCACATTTGGCGGAGGTGATAGCGGAGTGTGCCGCCTCACTGAAAAGGTATCACCGCTTGACCCTACACTGTAAAACGTATCTGTTTTCGTATTTTTTGTGTGTTTTCCGCTTATTTACGGTGGTGAATTGCATTATGGGATGTTGATCTCTGCTCTGTCCACTTCTGATGTTTAAATTTCAACTCTACAGTTTAGCAAAGTGACTTTTATTGACATTTTAATCGCCCCTATTATACATTAAAAAGGGTCATATTTTTCTCCTATATGACTCCTATATGAATCGTTCAGCGATTCATTTGTTCCAAAACCCCTCCTTAGAACCAGGGCGTCATGGTGGCGCAGTGGGTAGCACAATCGCCTCACAGCAAGAAGGTCGCTGGTTCGAGTCTCGGCTGGGTCAGTTGGCATTTCTGTGTGGAGTTAGCATGTTCTCCCCGTGTTCGCGTGGGTTCCCCCCGGGTGCTCCGGTTCCCCACACAAGTCCAAAGACATGCGGTATGGGTGAATTAGGTTAGATAAACTGTCCATAGTGTATGAGTGTGTATGGATGTTTCCCAGTGATGGGTTGCAGCTGAAAGGGCATCTGCTGTGTAAAACATATGCCGGAATAGTTGGTGGTTCATTCTGCTGTGTCACCCTGATCCTCAGCACTTGACCTGCTGGCCCAAAAGCATGTTAAACTGCAGATCCTGACAGTGGAGGTGTGCTGGGAAGCAGAGGGGAGGCGGGAGCGCTGAGGTTGGGTTGGGAGGTGGAGGTGGGTTGGTGGAGGGAATGAAGGTGTAATTTGGGAACCATCTGTAAGACGCCTGCAGGGCTTCCTATCCAAAACCTCCCCCTCCGGAGGAACGCAGGTGCTGGAGGCGGAGTGGAGGAACTGAGGGGTGGAGGAAGGGGAATACAGGAACACAGAGGTGCTGGTTATTGTAGTTAGCCAGTGTGATAAAATCTCAGCAGCTCTGGAAAGTCTGAAAGCTACGTCGCCATCCAGCTATTTTGATTAGCGTTTTGGATTATTGCATTAAAAAATGGTGTATTTAATATTAGTTGAAACAACACAATTCTTGAGGGTTTTTTGGGACAGTTTAATTGTATTATGTTTAATCCACTGAACCCTAAAGGCTTATTTCTACTTCTGCGTCGAGTGATCGCTGTGACATTTGTGTGATCGTGCATTTACAGGGTGGGCCATTGATGTGGATACACCTTAAAGAGCCCCTATTATGGGTTTTTGAAAATGATCTTCATCAGTGTGTACCACAGCTCTAAGTGAAGTGAAATGTCCAGCTGAGGCTTAAATCTGAAAGTGTACAGTGTTTAAAACTATTGATTCATCCATAAAAGAGTCGACTCATAGTTCCTCAAACGAATCGCCATGCTTACGAGTCTTTAGCCGTTTCGGCATGACATGAACACGAAACATAAGCCCCGCCCATTTGTGCGCGCGCAGCCCCGGGAGATTCGAAACCCCCAACCCCACCCACAAATGACAGTGGCAAGCAAAAGTTTTTGAATTTGATTGTGCAGGTAAAAACCTTTTGGAGAGGGTTTGGACTGGAATCAGTCAGCTACATCTGGCAACAAGAGAAGAGCACTGTGCTATGCTGGATATTATAGGAAGTGTGCAGATGAACTAGAGATGAGACTGTGAAGAGTCAGTGGATGAGGTTTATTTCTGCAGAAATGCCTCAGCATTATAGCCCAGCCTTGTGCTGTGTTCCCTCTGAGGAGTGCTTCTGAAATCTACACGCTTACAACGGAGGATTCGGAAATTATGTATTTAATTGTGTTTTGTAACTTGTAACCACTTGTAGTGTCTCTGGTTAACTTGTATTCTCATATCGCGTCTAAAAGCACGTTGTAAACGCGTCGCGTGCCGCTTTGTTTACGGATTAAAATGCGTTTGTGAGCTCGTGTTCCTCTGCTGTTTGTCGTTGCTATGGCCACATCAGCTCTCCTACACACGTGCGGCGGTCCTGTTTCATAATGGTTCAGCTTTTGCCGCTGTGTGCATTAATACTGAATGTGTGTCGCTGTTTTTACTTCTGGTTAATAATAGAGTAATATGCTGGGAGACCGGGGGGTTAGTTTCAGGGGTGAGGTGTCAGAAATACGGGCGACTCCCGGGAAAAACGAGTGTTGGCAGATATGCTCACGCACACACTATGACTACTTCAATATTGATAAGCCGTGGTGGGCATTCTCTCGCACTGAATGATGTCGACCAATCGCAACAGACTGGGTCATCGGTCCAATCAGCACAGTTTAGCATCGCGCTAAGGAGGGGTTTTGGAACAAATGAATCACTGAACGATTCATATAGGAGTCGCTGGGATAATGAGGTAAAAATAAATGCAAATTATAAGACAATGAAAGTGTTTTTTGACCATACATGCATATTAGCCTGCTGTTGGAGACCCCCAAAACCAAAATATGACCCTTTTTAATGTATAATAGGGGCTCTTTAATAAAATGGGAATGGTTTCCTGAATACAGATCTATCTATCTATTTCGGACGCAGCCTGACTCTGAGACGATGGAATCAGAAACTCGCTTCTGCATATAAACTGTCCTCCGCTCTATAACCCCTGCACATTGGATGTACACGTTGTCTCCTGAACTTGACAGTGTTAACAGGGTGTAACAGCTGTAGTAATGGACTGAAAAATGCATGAGCTGGACTCCATCCAACTCCATTTATAGTCTAACATTCTGCCGTTTCTCCATGCATTTCAGCCACCTGCCCTCAGTCTATCTCTCGCTTTAACCGAATCAAGCGGCAACTCATTGTTTATAGCTAAAAAAGTAGCAGTACGGTATGGTAGAGAATTGTTTCCATTATTGTAAAAAACAAACAAACAACTCTCTTCATTTGCAAATGCATGTTACAAGGATTCGGGAAAAACAAGTGTTTATGGTGACACTATTTTGATGGTCCATTTGAGTATCAGTAGACTGTCTGCTTAACATCTGCTGATACTGACATTCAACAGACATGACAAATGTTACGTCTGTATTGCCGAAGCATTTATAAAGCTTACATTAAAAAGCACATGTACATTATATGCAGTGCAACCCCAAAGTAAACTAGAGTCATGCTAATAACATGCAAATCTACATTAGGATCATGCTAATAACATGCTAATTCATGCTATAATCAAATTAAAACTAATTCAAAATTAAAGCCTATTCATGCTACGTTGTTTCAATCTATCTATCTGTCTGATTCTATCTATCTATCTGTCTGTCTGTCTGTCTGTCTGTCCAGGGTCCGTCCGTCCGTCCGTCCGTCCGTCCGTCCGTCCGTCCGTCCGTCCGTCCGTCCGTCCTTCCATCCATCTATCCATTGTTCTATCTATCATTTGTTATATCTGTCTGTCTATCTATCTGTCTGTCTGTCTATCTATCTATCGTTCTATATTTCCTTCTATCTATCTATCTGTCCGTCTGTCTATCTATCTATCTATCTATCTATCTATCTATCTATCTATCTATCTATCTATCTATCTATCTATCTATCTATCTATCTATCTATCTATCTATCTATCGTTCTATCGTTCTATCTATCTATCTATCTATCTATCTATCTATCTATCTATCTATCT
>CAIGQQ010021132.1:0-10823 GCA_903798035.1 Danio albolineatus
AAGGTACACAATTGTTCTCATATAAAAGGTACAGAAGTGTTGAACTCCTTCTTTATTACAGTATCTATGAAAGTAAATATGACTGGAATGGCAAAGTGTTTTTTATGAATAATTTCCATATTAAAACAAGAATCATCATTTAAAAGCATATGTTTAAAGATACTTATAAACATAATTTTTTAGTTCTATAATACAATAATACAAAACAACTGGTAAAACGTAAAACTATAGGTATTGTACACTAAACATTTAAGGCATTTTAATAAATGTTTGGTAAGCATTTTTGTGTCACAAAGTGTCTTGTCACTGTGGTGGTACCTTTCACAAAGTATACAATATTGTATCTGCAGGTTTTTTAAAAACAAAGGTACATTTTGGTTTCCCGTGGTACAAATCATGACCTTAAAAGGTACAAATTTGTTTCTTTCCTTAATGTACAATTCTGTCCCATAAAAAGGTACTGCCCCAGTGACAAAGGTTTGTACCTCCTTTGGTACAACATTGTGCCATTTTTTCTGAGAGTGAAGTATAATCTATACTTTATTTTATCTATACTATATTGTATGAATTGCACCTTGTTTATAATGAACTTCATCTTTCTTATTACTCCACATAATGTCCACATCTGAGATATTTCCATTTGCTATTTGCTCAAGAACTTCGAGATGTGTATATTCTACATATGAAATTGTTTCAGCCATGAATAAGTACAGCAATATATTTTTTTAATATATAAAAAAGTTCAATCGGCATTACTGGAGATTTACTTTCAGTAAAAGATTTTGATCCCATTGTACATCCTAATGGACATATTTGGGGAAAAATCCTGATATAAAGCTTGTAATGTTATGGAAGATTCTAAACTTTGAGTGCAATCCCTTTTTTTGACATACAATCTTTGAAATATTGGTAAACATCAATAACTCTGAATAAATCCATTGTAAATGTGGCTTACATCTGTGTCTGGAGTGAAGTGATGCCATGCTGCTTTTCAGTCTTGTGGATATTATTCAAATTACAACATGCTGAGCCTTACCTCCTTTTGATTGGATGACAATCGTCCACTCTCATGGACTGCAGGCTTTGAATTAAATGAAATTTTTAGGAACCATAAAAAAACAGGCTGACGTGATGTCCATTGTAATGGACACAATTGCACACAATTTACTGTTCAGACATATGAATTTAAGCCCTGGAAAGTATGTAAAAACGAACGTAGATTCTTGAAAATGCTTGAATTCAAAGTTTATGGTGTTGTTTCAGCAATTGTACTGTTCTGCTTTCAAAAAGTGAATGAAAAATATGATAAATTCTTAATTTAAGGACTGTATATATTTAAATCTTGTACAAGAACTATGACAAGTAATGCACATTTGAACAACATTTCAGAAACCGCATTTGAATATTGCCAGTATTGAATTCAGTGAGTTGAAAATTAAGGGTGCTTTAAAGTCTTTGAACGTCTTTGAATCTGCTGTTCATGAAAGACTGGAAACCCTGTTCGCTGCATTCTGTACTCATTATCAATGGTGTCAACAATTCTGACCAGATGATCTATAATTTCAAACCACAAAAAATATGAGAAAAGGTCATTTTGTTCACATTTGCGCAAGATCAAATTCCCATAGTGCAACTTGAAATTGTAAATAAAATTATCAATGACAAACTACAGGCATCTGTTCATCAGCGTATTTTTTAAAACAGATTTTATTTGTTGACAGGACTTAAAGCAGTCTCATTGGCTGCAGGGGCAGCGCTGTTTCCGTGACTCAGCGGAAAAAAGCGGCATATCAAACCGATGTGAGGGCCGTGGAGGGGGAAACCCCTTCAAACGCCCCCCAGACACCTTCGGAGGGGTGTCCACCATTTCCCCACGTGAAGGAAATCCCAAACCTACACCGTCTGATGTCAGAAGGCAAGATGTTGCTTTACTGATTAATTTAGCCTTTGATATTAATACTTCATAAACACCTTCTCCTCTCTCTCTCTGCACTCTCTTTAAGAGTCAGAATTTGGCCTTCATCCAGGCTGAGTATTTCCTGAGAGTGCCACTTTTACTCATATGGATTTTGCAGATCCCACCTCAGTTGCTCGCATTTAAGTTTAGAACTGATTTGAGCTCATGATTTTTAAAAGTGTCTAATGAAGACTAACAAGTGCATCTAACTGAGTCTCTAAACATGCTTAGAAAAGTTACTGGGATGATGCCTTTTAAAAAGGTAAACATTTGTATACAAGTGTCCAAGAAGCTACTTGACTAACACTTTAGTTTAAGTACCAATACTAACCACTAATGTTTTACCTGCTTTTTTATGGTATTAACTTTTTATTAGTATTTATAAAATATGATGCTATTTTGCATCCTTAATCCAACTCAATACATAAACCTTATATTAAACATAAATAACTGTTAGTTCATTTATTGAACTGTAAGGTTTGTTAATAGCAAGAACTGTACCTAAAATAACAGCTAATGTAAAAGTGTAACATGTAGTGTAAAGTATAAACTCAACTTATTTATGGGGCTGTTGAATGCTTGATTCTGATTGGATGATGAACATTCTGTTTTTTTTATATAAATGCACAGCTAAAGTAGATTCAGACAGGTCTTGACTTAGTTTCATATCACTACACTGAATAATAATTTTTAAAAAGTCCATATCACCAGTTTAAGGGGAAAAATAACCTGACAAATGTCAAAATACAACAAATGAGCCATCATTTAAGTGTTGCCAGAGTATAAGTGATATAATTGACTTTGGCCTGTTGAATTTTAAGAAAATATTGCACACCTGAGGTTCACCTTGCTTTAAAACCACATCTCCATTTAGCATATGCATTATTTTCTTGTAATTTAATGGCCCGTCATCAATTAGGATGGTATGATATCCACAAGTACATGTTCCTGGATCAACATCCATGATTCTGGAACAACAATCCAATTAGCCAATCAAATTTAAGGGATAGGTTTAGAGTTTTATGTTGGCTTAGGCTTACAGTTAAGGGTATGTGCTTCTACATCATTATCCAGTTATTACACTCTTCTGATTTTGGCGATAATTTACAGATGGGTTTATGGGTTGGGATTAGGTAGGAATTATATTTTTGAACAGAAATGATGTTCAGCAGAGATTTTCATTCAGGATCACATTCTGCTTGGTAAAGTCACACCCACCCTTCAAGTATTACTTCCATATTGACAGGGCCAGACAGAATCATCAATCAAAATCAAAATCCATAAATCTGATGATTTTTTTTTTATTATTATTATTTTATTTTTTTACAAAATTTTATTCAGAAATAGCAAAAAAGTTTCTGGATTTATGTGGAATGGTTTTTAGAGTATAGGAGCTGAAAACTTGAATTAACATCAACGTTGATCATGGAACATCATTCCTGTGCGAAAATGTAACCCATACCTATCCCTACCCCTAAACCTAACCCTAACTGTAAATCTTTGCTAAAACCAGAGGGGAATAATAGTTTGTTAACAATGGTATCCATGATCCTGGACCAGGCCATATCCTGAGATGATGCTGCAGTGGTAATGGAGGAGCAGGGAGCATGAGACTGATTTCTGAAAGATCTTAGTGACAGATGAGTCTCCCCATGGATCCTGTGCGCCAGCATGATGGAGATATACTGTATATATAAAAATAAACATGAATTGAATTGAAAGTACATACCCATAACTGTAAGCCTAATCTTAACAAAAGCTGTAGACATATCCCTTAAATTTGATTGGCTGATTGGAATGCTGTTCAAAGATGAACACAGATGCTGCTTCAAGAAAATTTGTGAAATCACACTAACCTGAAAAGCTTACACACAAACAAGTTTTGCAGTGAAAATCCAATTAGAACAACTAAACAAAGCTACAGCACTTCTCTCATACACTGTACAAAAATGCTGCAATCGATTTGTGTTGGGACAACATGAAGGAATTAAGTTAACTTAGTAGTTTTTACTAATTTAAGTGGGTTGAACATAAAATTGAATTGCCCCCCAAAAAAACTTTAAGAATTGTGTTGTTTCAGCTCATTCATTCTTTTTCTTGTCGGCTTAGTCCCTTTATTAATCCAGGGTCGCCACAGCAGATTGATCCGCCAACTTATTCAGCATTTGTTTTAGACAGCGGATGCCCTTCCAGTCGCAACCCATCTCTGGGAAACATCCACACATTCTCATTCACACACATACACTACGGACAATTTAGCTTACCCAATTCACCTGTACCGCATGTCTTTGGACTTGTGGGGGAAACCGGAGCACCCGGAGGAAACCCACGCCAACCATGGGGAGAACATGCAAACTCTACACAGAAATGCCAACTGACTCAGCCGAGGCTCGAACCCACGACCTTCTTGCTGTGAGGTGAACGTGCTACTCACTACGCCACCGTGGCGCCTTGTTCCATCTCATTTTAAATAAATAGTTGCCATTTGTTGAGTGTAATGCGTTCACTAAAAGACAGAATATATTGCTTTACGAATTGTATTATACATAAACTATCTAAACATTTGCATATTATTCAATAATTATTCATTCATTTTATGTTCGGCTTAGTCCCTTGGTTAATCTGGGGTCGCCACAGCGGAATGAACCGCCAACTTATCCAACATATGTTTTACACAGCGGATGCCCTTCCAGCCGCTGCCCAACACTGGGAAACACCCATATATTCTTGCATTCACATACAAACACTATGGCCAATTTAGCTTATTCAATTCACCTATAGCGCATGTCTTTGGACTGTGGGGGAAACCAGAGCACCTGGAGGAAACCCACACGAACACGGGGAGAACATGCAAACTCCACACAGAAATGCCAACCAGCCGGGGGGCTCAACCCAGCGTGAAACAAATGTGCTACCCACTGCGCCACCGTGACGCCCTATTATTCAACACAATATTACTAAAAATAATATAAAAACTGAATAAATATATATATTTACAAGCATTTGTACAAGTAAATGAATGTTTTGCCCTCAAATAATTCCTTTTGCTACTAGTTCAAGCTATTTAAAATGAGTTGAAACAATACAATTCTTTTTAATTGGTCAACTTAATTGGTTTATGTTCAATCAATTTAAATATGTTAAAGTGATTAAGTTAACTTAATCGATTTGTGTTAGGACAATATGAAGGAATTGTGTGGAACCCAGTATTTTTCACAGCGAAAAAAAAATGCATGGAGGCCTACATAATAGTATCTAAAGTCTACATATCATATCCAAAAAGAACCAAAGCAACAGTGACTCTGGTTGTTCCTTTATTTCTGAGAGTGTTCAGGGCTACAGGCTTCAAACGGTCTCTTTCTATATGTGCAGCTGACAGTGTTTGGGAGTGGTTTTAGGGTTGGGGTATTCCTGCTGTCAGGTGGCCCCATCGATAAGGCAGTGTCTCTGATGATGGGGCTCTTATCAATCTCTTCCACCCCTGGGTGCTCTACGCAAGCCGTCGTGTTTCGGGTTGCCGCGCACTACGTGACTTGTTTTTTACGTCTTTAACTTTTTTTTTCCATTAGCTTTCCATTAACCCACCCATGCCCTCAGAATCGGTCCGAGGTCAGTCTTGAGTTGGCACTCGACGTGAAGACGTGGAAACCCAGCACAGAGACCCTCCAGGACCACCTGGGCTCAGGTAAGAGTAAGAAAATGACAAATTCTGTGTTTATGAGACGTTCTGAATGAAGAAAGTTGCTTATAATGGGATGGCGGTCACTTGTGTACAGGGGGACACATGCATAAAGGTCCAAATATAAGCGGGACAGATCTCACTGCTAATTGTGGCAGTCATTTATAAATGCTTTTATTGTTGGAAGATAAATTAAATTAAAAATGTGAATGTTTTCATTGCAATTTTTAGTCCTGTTGTTTTTTTTAAATGGATCCAAGGCAAAAAGATGCTTTGAAGCATCAGACAATTAAAAGTGTAGTTCAGGGTTTTCTGTGCATTAGGATGATTTGTTTGATTCTTATTTTAGTTTTTTTTATTTATGTTTTTAGCAAAAAAAAAAAAAAAATGACTGTGATACAGTTTTGTTTTTTTACTATGGTATACAAAAGACACAGTAGTTTACTTTCCCACTATCCACTAGTTTTTACTCATTTGTGAGTTTTTTAATCATTTCAAATGTTGTAATATTTCAAATGGTCACTTATATATTTTTATTATTTTATATATTTATAAATAAGTGCAGATAAAAATATGAATATCGTTTCATTTGTACATAAATACATTGTAAACTATGACAGCTGGACATTATTTCACAATGTTTGGTTTAAAAAAGTTATTTGGGACACTAAAGTAAACACTTTTCTGGCATTTAATATGTTTTCTGTTATTGTAAAATCATATTTGTGGTTGAGGCACTAAAATGCTATGCCTCATTCTTTACCAAAAGATATACTGGGTGTATTAAACCAGTTTCGGAGTGAACAGCGCTTTCCAGTAATGACATGATGACAGTCTAAATTACGGTTTTAGTTGCAAATACTGCCAGGATGAAAAAATCTAAAGAGTGATCATGTTAATCTTATTGGAAATCTGCATTGAAACATGTATGTCATAGCTTATGTGTTGTGTAATGGTTCATACTAGTGCACATTTCTGTCTATTGAGTGACTTTCTCCAATGTATAAAGGGTTACGAGTGGCACAATAGAATATAAAGCAATATGCTGCAGTGTTTTCTTCTCTCTCTACTAAAATGAATGAAAAATAAATGTGCACTAAGACAAAAACAGTTGCTTGATGACCGTTGCTGGTGCAGTTTTGTCACACTCACAGATATTTCAGCTATAAAATCTGGCATAATTCAAAACATGGGAAAGGATGTAAAGACAGTCAATATGGAATATTTCTGCATATACACAGTACAGTCTGGGCTGAATTTTTACTGCCTTTTTAAGCTGTACATTTAAAAAATTTCACTGGTTTCAGCACAAATCAGCCAATAATAAATAAATAAACTTTAGGACACTTGAGCAAATTTTACATTTCATTTTAAGTAGTACAAACTGAATTCATTTTTCTGTGGGTGAACTTTTTGTTTTTGCCGCCTTTATCATTGTGTGGAAGTTTCTGAGAAGGGTCTGAAGCGCCAAGACTGTTTTTCTCCCTATCTGCCTCTGTCCATGAGGGACACAAGAGTCCTTATCGCACCATATAGAAGTTCAGTCTTCAGATAATTGTCTGCTAGTGGCTCTTCACGCCCTTCAGCTGGCTCAGGGTGGGCTACATTCTTCATGCTATGAAAAAAACCAAAACTGAGTCCTTAGTTAGTTCCTGTGATCAGACTCTTGACTCTTATAACCTACAGTAAATAACCCAATCAAAAACCACACACAGACCACGAAACGCTTTTCGGATTTATACAGTTAAAGACAAAATTATGAGTTTTTCTTTGAGTTTCTTGTATTATTTTTCATATATTTCCTGTTTGTTTGTTTTTTTTACACATAATAACCATAATGACCCATTTCTGATAACTCGTTTCTTTTGTCTTTGCCGTGATGGCCGTAAACAATTATTGGTAACACTTTATTTCGATGGTCCATTTGAGTTTTAGTTGACTCTCTACATAATATCTGTTGATACTGAACTTTAACAGACATTAAACTGACTATAAGAAACTTTGCAAGTACATGTCAACTTACACTAACCCCAACCTAACAGTCTACTTATAATCTAATGAGAATTAGTTGACATGTAACTTAAATTCAACAAACGGACCATCAAAATAAAGTGTGACCCAATTATTTTACTACACTCATCAAATCACTTTGCTGCTTGTTCAAACTGCTTAATTAAAATTAACTGAAGCAACACAATTCTTGAGTTTTTGGGGAACAACTTAATTGGGTTAAGTTCAATCCACTTAAATTTCTAACTTAACTTAATTCCTTCATGTTGTCCTAACACAAATCGATTGTGTGGAACCCAGCATTTTTTTTACAGTGTATTTATTTTGAAGATTTTAAAAACTTATCTAGGTTAAATAGGCAAGTCATTGGACAACAGTGGTTTGTTCTGTAGCCAATTAAAAGACAAGACCCTTGTTTTAAAGGGGGCTTAGCAGTTTTTTTCTCTATTTACTCTGTCTACATTTTTTTCTCTCTATTTTTTCTTTCTTGTCTATTCCAGCCAAACTAAAAGCGAAAAAAATTATAATAATTCATTCATTCATTCATTTTCTTGTCGGCTTAGTCCCTTTATTAATCCGGGGTCGCCACAGCGGAATCAACCGCCAACTTATCCAGCATATTTTTTTACGCAGCGGATGCCCTTCCAACCGCAACCCATCTCTGGGAAACATCCATACACACACATTCACACTTATACACTACGGACAATTTAGCCTACCCAATCCACCTATACCACATGTCTTTGGATTTGTGGGGGAAACCGGAGCACCCGGAGGAAACCCACGCAACCACGGGGAGAACATGCAAACTCCACACAGAAATGCCAACTGACCCAGCCGGGGCTTGAACCAGCGACCTTCTTGCTGTGAGGCGAACGTGCTATCCACTACGCCA
The DNA here is from genome assembly GCA_903798035.1 of Danio albolineatus. NCBI lineage: Eukaryota > Metazoa > Chordata > Actinopteri > Cypriniformes > Danionidae > Danio > Danio albolineatus. The sequence continues at coordinate 8,542 of CAIGQQ010021132.1, forward strand.
CCGTGGCGCCATTATAATAATTCAGAAGTAAAACAAATATTATAAGAAATGCAATGAAAAATGTCCTTGGTCCATTAAAATTTACTAATAATTTTGTCTTCAACTGTGTATGGTAATATCAGGTTAATTTAACACTTTAATATAAGGTTATCATCATTTTACCTTAATTTTGAAAAGTTTTTTTACATATATTAGTAGATAAAATTGTTATTATTTTACAAATAATTTTACATGATTATACAATACATTATTATTTTGATGTTTTACTTGCACAAAAGTTATTCGAAAGATTAAAGTTGACACTTTCTGTGTTCGTAAAGTCAATTTTTTACATTTAATTTGATGTAGTCAATGTTATGGGATGTCTCCTCTTTGAACAAAACATGTCCTGCATTTCTTACAGCAGTTCAGAAGAAAATCAGTTTGTTTTATAAAACTTGCTGGCTTTTCCCAGTCCGTATAATCCAATTTTCTAATTATCCTATTTTCAAAACTATAACCAAAAACAACTAATCGAAGAGCATAAAACACTGCATATTCATGAAATAGTACATGTTTCAATATGTTAATATACGGTTAATTCAACACTTTGAATGATAAGCAGTCTGACCGTGTTTTATTTTTCTTTCCGTGTGTGATTTTTCAGGTTATGTGTGAGACTTTCTGAAGTTTCAGGGACAGAGAGAAGACAGTCTCGATGATGGAAGCTGTTTCATTTGATGGGGTGAGCAGAGCATCTCATGTCGCATAAACTAGGTGATGTGTAATAGATCATTACATTTATTCATTGTTTCTCCATACAGGGCAATGACATGTCCTTTGAGGACAACGAGTCGCCTCTGCCCTCTCCATTCACCTTGTGAGTATCACACACTGAAACACAGAAAAAATGTGGAGAAACTGATTACATATTTACACCTTTAGACGTTGTTTTATTTTACAAAGCACAAATAGTGGGTAGCATTTTGAATTAAACATGAAATAATGAAATATTTATTTAACAATAAATAAAAATGTTATTTACTTGCAAAAGGGGCTACTTTTAAAATTAGTTTTTGTAAAATGTACTTCATTACTAAAAAAATAAAAAGATATTGTGTAGTGTCTATGGACATACATATCATACACTGATAGAAAAGCAGCACTAATAAAGCAGCAGCTTAAGACTGGTCAGATTATTATTTTACCTGTGTAGAAGAAATGTGTGGGTTTTTTTTTCTTTTCTTTTTTCGACAAGATAAATTAAACTGGTTTTTATTATCATTTTCGCAACAAGCTTGAAATTTTATCACCTTGAAATTAGAGTGAGATCTTCCACATTACAGTATTTGGAATCAATAGGTAAAGCACTTTTAGCATTTTTAAAATGGCGATTTGCCAATTGTTGTGCTGTTTGTTATGATAATTACACTCTAAAAAAAAGGTGATAAATAGCACCAAAACTGGTTCTTTGGTCGTAACGAGGGGGGAACCTTTTTTGGTGCTATACAGCACCTTAAAAAAATAGGTGCTATATAGTACTTTTGTCAAATGGTGCTATATAGCACCTATATTTTAAGGTGCTCATTATGTTACTTTACCCTTTCCGCAAATAAAACCGGCATAAGAGTTATGAGAATTAGCTATAAGAACAAGTGCTTACCAGTAGTGGTGGTGCTATATAGCACTTTAAACCCCCCAAAGAACACAGAAAAACCTTTATGGTGCTTTAAAGGTTTTTTACACAGTAAAAGTGCTATATAGCACCCTGACCACCTTAAAGAACCACTGAAGAACTACTGAAGAACCTTTATGGTGCTTTAAAGGTTCTTTACACAGTAAAAGTGCTAAATAGCACCTCAAATACCGCAAAGAACTTCTGAAGAACCACTGAAGAACCTTTTTTTTTAAGAGTGTACTTAATGATTTTTTTTACTTATCAGTTATTTGTGAGCCAAATTAATCAGACATCTGGGGGAAAAAAGCATCTAAAATCTGTCAAATCTGTACACTGTGTTGTGATGCCTCAAAAGTTATTTCATAAAACTGTAGTTTAAAATTTTGGTAACACAACAATGAGGTTCATTAGTTAATGCATTTACTAACATGAACTAATCACGAACAACACTTGTACAGTATTTATTAATCATAACTGAACATTTAATAATGTATTATTAACATTCAAGTCCATGCTTGTTAACATTAGTTAATGCACGGTGAGTTAACGTGAACTAACAATAAACAGCTGTATTTTCATTAAAGAGCCCATATTATACATTGAAAAGGGTCATATATTGGTTTTG
>CAIGQQ010021149.1:0-12028 GCA_903798035.1 Danio albolineatus
ATGTGTGTATATGTATACATATATGTATATGTATATGTATATATATTATTATATATATATTATATATATATTATATATATATTGTATAAAACCTGGTGTATCAGAACATAGCATGTTTTATCATAAAATGTTTTTCAACTTTATTTTCAGCAAGAGGTCTCTACAGCAGACTTTCATTTTGGTCGCCACATCAAATGTTCCCCTAAATAGAATCTCTCACATGTCTTTGGATGAACTCCAGTCAAGATATGAAATTTTCTCAACAGAAAGCTTTCTTTTTTCGCTATCCCACCTCACAGGCCAGATTTGTGGAGTGTGTGAGTTATTGTTGTCTCATGCACAGTATCTCCCATTTCAGTTATGGAGGTCTGTAACTCCTTCACAGCTCCTGCAGGCATTTTGGTGGCTCCTATTAATATAGCCTTTCATACTTGGACACTAGGATTTGATTGATAAAGATTTTTTCTATATTTTCTCAGTTTATAATGATCTAGGACTTCCCTGTGCTTCAAGGTATTTTTTTTTTTCTTGCTGACTAGTATTTTTTTAAAGACGTTGTCTTAGATTAGAGTTGAATGCTCCATGTTTTTTATTGTGCAGTTTCCTTGGAAATGTGTGGGTGTTCTGCCCGTCAATGTTGTATTTATTGTGAAACCATGTGAAACATCTAATGAACACAGGCTTTGTAACATGAGTAGCGTGTGTTCCTAATGAAATACAAGGTTCAGTGCTATAACCTAATGTGAAAAACCCAAGGGAGTAAAACATTTAGCCACTCTAATTAGTTTAATGTGATTGCAGACCATTAAAAACACCTTAAGCCCTGTCACACTGTAGACAGTTTGAACCAAACTGTTCATACCTGCAGGATGCACCCCATTTTAAGAGTTTTCAATGTGATTCTAATAGCCTCTCTAATATCAGAAAGCAACCCACTGATCTGGGGCTAACTGAACATCAAAAACAATTATCAAAATCTAATTATTTATTTATTACTTATCAAAAACATTAGCTTGAGTTATAGCTGCACAAATGTAGAAAACAATATATATATATAGGTTATATATATATATATATATATAGGTTATATATATATATATATATATATATATATATATATATATATATATACACAAAAAAAGAAAAAACCTTGAAGCACTCCAACTTTACATAAATAACAGTTTGCCTTTATTTGTGTTAATAAAATGAACAGTGTTTTTGCCTTTTGTTTGACACAAACAAAAACTTGACAGGTGTAGTTTGAAAACCAGAAAACTCTTACTTGAAACTTGAAAACTAATTGCGCTCACTCTGATTTGCTCATCTAAGAAATAAATAGTGCATTGATGTTGACAAAAAAAAAGACAAGATTAAAATGTAGTTAAAAGTATAAAAGCTAACCAACATTATGTTTGCTGTTCAGCTCTGCTGCTCTGCGATGTTCATCCCTTAGATGAAATTATCCAACACCATCTCATGGCAATTCATAACTTTTTGATTTATTGGCTAATTTGTATGAATTCGTACAATCTCATTGTACAATTTAGTATGATTTGCTCATCCCCCAAAGATGGTTGGGTGTACAGTGGGGTTGCATGCCATGCCTCCTTTTTAAAATCATACATCTTTGTACAACTGAACTTGAACAAATTTGTATGAATTAGCCATTAAACTGACAAAACCTAAAATAGTTACATTTCCAAGTGAGATCAGGCTGAGATATGCATGAGATATGCCAGCTTATACTAAGAAATAAAACAACATCAGCTTTCATTTCAGTATTTTTTTTTTATCAAATACTTAGATCAAATATTATTTTTTGAATCAAGGACTAATTTACATATTTTCAATAATCATTTTTAGGCTTGTTGATTTGCTCTGGCAACTACACATACAAACATGTAAGTGTAGGCTACAGAATGTGCAAATTAAGCTTTTCTTTTTTTTCTAGGGTTGTAGCAATGCTATATGGGATTCAATGTCACGTAATCTTTACTGGACCTCTTTCGACAACGTGGTTTTAAAGTTTTTACACCGTGGTCAGTCCTCTGCAGTTTTCTCAAGACAATAATGCTCTGATGCAGGGGTAAGCAAGTTCAGAGGCCAAGGGGGCCACATTTAAACCACACAAAATGCAAATCATCATCACGACTCATCCACATATCGAATAAACTGTACCTTTAAAACCTTTTTAAAATCCTACAAACCCTAACATTTCTGGTTCAGTAGGGTGCTACTAAGACGCTGCAATCTAATTCAGTTTTCAGTTCATCCTCATCCTTAGCAGGTCTGAGCTTATGTACCTGTTGCTATGACAACATGCCCAAAATCTGCTTCAAAGAATGGAACAACCCGAGATTGCGTTAAATCCTAAACAATTAAATCCCGATAACACAGTAATCCAGACATGGGGCCTAGAAGTCTGTGTGTTATTTAGCAACCTGAGGCTCAGTCTGTGGGAAATCTCGGCTGGACAAAGGCTTGAGCCCGGGGACAGGTTACATGACTGGCACACCATCTATTCACTGTGAGTCCTATCTGTCCTGCCTTGGGCTTGCACATCGCCTTTCCCTGTCAAATCACACCAGCACAGCAGCTCTGGCTCACCGCGCAAGCTAAAAGATCAGCCCGATGCCAAGTTCTGAACCCTGCTGACAACTGGAGAGAAGGCTTAGCAAGTAATTCAACTCACCCTGTGTGGCGAGTCGTCTGAAATAAGAGTAAGATAAAGACAGATAAATGAGGAAGCAAACTGGACAATTCACATCATTCTACCTACAGTATGCCATTCAAGGAACTAAAAATACATGAGTAACGATTGATGACAAACTTTGATGTTGGATAGACAAATACATGTAATTTAACATGTTGCTAGCATGACTTCACAAGCTATGCATACAGTAGTCCATAGCATGTTGAGACATTGTTGGCATAAAGTTACATGATGTTGATTCAAACATGAATTATGTTGTTAGCGTGTTAATAGCATTGTTGACATTGTTAACATGACCATAAATTAGCATTGTTAAGAAAGCATATTTTTAATTATGATACTAGCATGAAATAGATTGTTAATGTTTCTAAGATGAATTAGCATAATTGAAGCATGCCTAATATGTTTGTAGCAAGAATTCAATTTACTTTACCATGTTTCTTTTAATGAATTTGCATGTTGCTAGCAAGAATTCCAATACTGAAATCATATTTGTAACATTAATCAGCATTTTGTTAGCATGGTATCATGTTTCTAACATGAATTAACACATTGGTTGTAAGTTTTAACATGATTATTGTTGACAGCATGTACATGTTGATAACATGTTTTATGTACAATTATCATGTTTATAGCAAATGTTAACAAATTATTTTTGCTAGCAAGAATTAGCATGTTGCTAACATGTTGCTTACATGAATTAGCAGGTTGCTAGAATGCTTTAAGCATTAAGATGTTTCTAACAAATTAAAAAAAAACAAAAAAACATGCTGGTTGGGTATATAAAAAAACGACTGCAGGACCAGCACATGACCAGCAAAGAGCCTGCTTAAACCTGCAGCCATGTATAAAAGCCTACCTTAGCGGCATATTTGGGGGTATTTGCAGCATATTTGCAGGGTAGCAGGATATGTGATGCTGCTAGCAAGAGATAACATGTTGCTAGTTGGTTTCTAGCAAGAATTACAATTTAGCTTAGGATAGATTATTATATTTCGTATAATTAACATATTGATTCATATTGAATTAATAATGTTTCTAATATATTAACATTCCTCTAGTGTGACTTAAAATGTTTTCCAGCATGCATTAACAAGTTAAAATTTCTAGAACAAATTAGCATGCTCCTAGCTTAAGAAATTAAGAAATTTGAGGTTTTAGACTAGTTGCTAGTCTATGATGGATATAGCTAGATAAAAGATCAGCTGAATGCCTTGAACTAGATAGGTTAAATGTTCTATGTGATGTATTGTTGGAAAATTTTTACACCCTCCATGAAAGTGTGTGAACATGTTTTAAAGTTTGACCTTTTAGAAAATAATGACACTAAATTTAATTTCAGCCTGAAAGTCTGACATGAGTTTGGTGGTAGTAGCCTGACAGCTCTCAGAGCAAATGCATTTAGAAATTCGGCCTCAGATGAAAAATAAGAAGCTTAAACAAGATTTCAGTATGTTGGCTTTATCAGGCCACCATAATAATGTCCAGGACTCTGGGTGCAGTGGAAAAAAGTTAAAGCAAGTGAGCTGAAGCAAGGTGTCTCCAGAGAGGCTGGGGGTCTTCAATATCCTCGTTATGCGCTGAAGCAGTTCTCATGAGTACAAACCTTGGCATCAGTGTCCATGTGATGTAGATGTTGACTCTCATTAGAGCCGAGAACATGCAGAAATGCATTAATCATATCACAAAGAGAGAAATCCATTTGACGCTGCTGTCTTCAAACATGTAACAAGCGTAGTGTTGTGGGTGGGGGGAGGCAATGATGTGTATATAATAGGCTCAGTACTGTATGTCTGACAGTGAATGGTTGATGTGACATTGTCTTGCTCATTAGCCATGTGTGTGATGGGTGACAGGATTATTCTGTCAGGCTGATTCTTGTTTCCTGTCCTCTTAGTGACACCTCATACCACCAAACACCACCACACTTTATTCTCTCTCTTTGCTGTAGGCTAGTGTTTCTCAATGGGGGCGGTATTGTACCCCTCAACAGGGAAATCAAATAGGAGCCAGGGGGTGCTGAGGTGTTCTTGGGGGGTGTTTCGAGTCTCATAAAAGAAAATGCTTGGTAATGTATAACATGCATCAAAGCATGTCTTCCATATCTATTTGTTGTCAGTAGTGCAAGTACGTGGACTGCGGGAGAAATGAAACATGGCATTAGTTTACTGAATCACTGATTAGAATGGGTTCTGTTGGCTTTGATGCCACGTGTCACATTGCCTGTGTCCAGGGTACCTGCCAGTTTGCTCAAATGTGACTAGACTAGACAGTGTTTCATTTCCTCAGCAATGACTCTATACTTCAGGGTTTGCTCACTTTTCTGTAGTGTAGCTCTCTGATGTCCTGTAAAAAACAATAGCTTCTGGCATTCAGACATGACAAAGCATGGTTTCCCTTTTACTAATTTTATTCTTTCTTCTTCATTGCCAAAATTGATATGACTTCTTGTTTTCTGACTGACTGTGGTATATTAAATGTTAAAATTCCATATAATTACTTAACATTCATATTTTCACCAATGAAATAATAATTATAGTTAACTTGATATTTGACTGTGTAGTAAAATATTCACTATTCAAAAAGAGCAGGGCTTAATTTGTGCCGGAAAATGCCAGATCCAGATCCGGCACCTCTGAAATCTGATCAGACACCACATCTTACCAATCCCCCTCCACAACCGCCCTCCTCCCCGTCTGCTGTTCATGTTGACTTTCTTCCGCTACTCCCCAACACTCTTCACTTTCACCCACGACACCCACAACGCCCCACCCCGCTCTTCACTTTTGTCCGTGACACCTCTCCATCCTCTGGTAACATGCCGGATCCGTTACCCCCAATCTGTTCTGGCACCGCGCAATTCACAAATTAAGCACTGAAAAAGGGGCTATAATACTTTAAGTCAGTTCTGCTCACAAGACTGTGATTACATATATCCTAGCAAAAAGACATCTGTCAGAATTTCTTCAAAATACCTCCAACTTTAATTATATTTTGTAACTAGATGGCAAATAGAAATTATATGATATGTATATGAAAGTAAAAACAGGTGAGCCATCTGACAAAAAAGTGCCCTTCTGAATAAATTAGCAGGATGCCCTTATGGATCTTTTACTTGCTGTTCTTTGAAGACACTATGTTTATATGGACATACATCAGTCCATTAAGTTATTTGCCTTACTCTGAATAAGACAATAATATAATTAAGGTGTTACATGAAGTGCTTTTTGAATGATGCCTCACCAGGCTATCCACGTTTCCTACAGAGTCTCGAGTCTCATGTAATTTTGGGTATTTCCTCTTTAATTTTTTTGACTTTAACTGCAGTTCAGCAGTTTCACTTTCACTCATGAATATTCGATTTATGCCTCTATGACAAACTGGGGTATTAGACACAAATATGGAGTAAGGACTGGTGGAAGAGTGTTGTTTTAATGGAATTTGATACTACACGCTGAATGAAAACTTCTGCACTTCGTTATGTGCATCCCTGCGGTCCTTTACTTACAGCCATGCGTGCATCTTGTCATAAAATGCCACGAAAAGTGCTACATGATGGTAATAGTTTGATTGCGGTGTTTACTTCAATAATGCCACTAATATATGCATACTCCACGTCTTAATTCCATTTCTGTTTAGTTATAACTGTAGTTGGATTAAGTTAATCGAAAAATCGCTGTTTACATGGTAGACATTTAATCAGAGTATTGTCTTAATTGTATTAAAACCGTATTAAAGTATTGTTTCCCATGTAAACATACTCAATGTTCGACTCAACCACACTGTCAGGGCTCTGTGAACTTGGATTTGTGAAGCAGCATTTTCTGTATGTACGTACATTAAAAGCAAGTAGGCTATGGCTCATGCTTATTGACAGTGGAAGATGATTTACGGTTAGTCGTGTCAAAAACCCAACTCCAGATTAGCACATTGTCCTCACAGAAAGCGGTGCCAGAAGGGGTGGTTGGTGGCGAATTTGGTGGCAGGTGGGGGGTTTGAGCGCAAGTGTAATTGGACAAACTTGGGAGGGCGAGTGTCCTAAAAGTTTAAAAACCCCTGTTTCAATGCATAGATTGCTCTGTTATACCTGTACAAAATGTAGTCATTCTTATTCATGTAGTACGATAAGCGGCAATATTTTTGTATGATATAGTTTACAATATATACTTTTATTTGCGTTTTTGCTCAAACAAACGCAGCCTCTGCAAGCAGAAGAGATTTTTTTCACGTTATGAATCTGGCATACTAAAATCTTTCAGTGACAGAATGAATGAAATGACGCAACTTTTGATAAAATCTGCAGGGAACAGTCCAAAACAATATATAGAAAAAAAACAGTTCAAGCAAAGGACAGACACTAATGACATCTGAGCACGCAATAGAGAGAATGAAGGCTGAAGGCCTGAAAGTCATTATCAAAATAATAACGCTTGCCGAGTTTGGTTTCTTAGAAGTTAGTATTTTGTATTTTTGTCATCAATGTACTGTGGCGCCATTAGTAAATGTCCATGAAGAGACCTAGCTGTCAAAAGCAAAAAAAAAAAAGACTAAATAATGCTTTGAACTTACAGCAATGTCAAAAGCATAACCCAGTCAAAGCAGCATGAGAGGATAAAAAGGTTGTAGGCGGCATGTGTACACGCCACATGTGGAGGGCGCTTCAAAAAGTCACTTCCTCTGAATTGCTCTAATCATTGACTGGCAGGGCATCAGACAGGTAATGCCACCAGGACACAAACAAACTGAGCAAAGTCAAACGGAGGATTTATTTGTTTTTCTGCATTAGCCTACTGTGTGCTTTTAAACCCAGCACAGAGCATTTTCCTTCTTTTCACTTCTGAATTATTCTACAATAACCTATACAAGCAAAAAATTAAACAAGATTCCAAAACAGCCGACATTATTAGAAAACTAGCAGGTTTAGGATAGCTTAAAGTTCTTACAGAGAAGTCACAAAAAGTTAATAAAATGTTACTAACATACTGTTTGTAGCATGTTTAGTATGCTTTAACACCATGCTTGCATGATTTAGCTTGTGGTTAACATGGTTATATTTTAAAACCATCAACTGTAATGTTATTATCGTGTTGTAGATTTTTCTCAATTGTTTCAACGAATGGCTTACATATTTAGCATGTCGCTAACCAACTTGTTTTATCATTTTTTCTAACAAATTAGTATGTTGCTAGAAGATTCTAACATTTTAACATTGCTCATTAACATTCTAACATTTTACAGAGCATTTTGTAACACACAAGGAAGACTTATTTTTATCTGTTCTATAACTGTAATGTGTCTCTTGTGATGCGTCTAGATTTTGGTCTGATGTTAGAGATGTTTTATTTGTGCAAATAAATGATAATTATAGACTTCATAAACAGAAGTTTGTGAGATGTACATAATTCTGAAATGTAATTTATTTTTATAAATAAAATAGAAGCCTTGAAAAAGTCTCTAATGCAAATTAAAACAAAAAAATCCTTAGAGGTGCAGTAGGTAATCTGTCAAAATGCTATCCGTTAGCATAATAGCTTTGAAAACACAGTCCCTCACGAACACACACTGTAAATATGACAGTAGAAAACCCACTAGATCATGTCATTCACCAGTTAGAAAACTTTATAGTACTTTATAACACTACAATTCCGAACAAATAACTGTATTATCTTGCACGTTTTGAGTTGTGTAGCAAGGAAAACTTGTCAATGTGCAATGTTTCATGCATGCAAGAACTGCTGGTCTCACTCTCTCACGCGCTTTCTACTAAATCCACTACTCTATGCTTTGCAGTTGACTGGCGGGGTACAGGAATTACACTTATTACTAAGCCATACTTACATGCCATTTCAGACCGAATATTCAAAGTAGCACAGAGAACAATATAGGGAGCTCGTCACAGGTTGTCATTGTTTAAAAATTAATCAATGTGATGTGAATACAAAAGCAGCTCAGTAAAGCAGGCTAGGCGGAATAGCGCTGTTAACTAAATTAAACTAACTAAAAAATCTACATTATCAATGCTGTACCATATGGTACCTTATGAAATTGAAAATAGTCATATCAAGCTTTTGCCGGAAGATTTCAGTGGATGAACAACACTTCTGTGCATATAATCCATTCGTAAAACAACTAAATCTATATAAGCTTTGTGTGACTAAAAGAGTCACGCAAAACAAGATACAACATAACATTACTTGTCTAAAGAAACACTTCAGCCATGGTGTCGTCCTTCCTCCAACATGAAAAAGTAACTCCAATATTGATTAAAAATTGTAAAACGTTTTTATTCAGCATTTGTTTTTACTTTCTCGTGTGCACGTGAACGCATGTAAACGTCTGTACAAACAAACGATGGAACAGTCTGCATGAGCAGGGATGCGCAGAACCTGAACAAACCTACATTTGCAGACAGACAGTTTGGGCTACATATCAGAATTATGGGAATAGTTGGTCGACAAATTTTAATTGGATGAAAATTTTTTATCTTGCCTTGGTTTAATCATTTCTATTGGAATGTGAAGGGAGTTTCAACCAGCACAACAAAAAAGTTTCTGAAGACAATCATCTACAGCATGCACCTTTAATAACAAATACAGTATAAAGTTTAACATTTTGCTAATGATAACATATTAGCTAGCATGTAGCTAGCATACCGTATATAGCTAACCTGTTTCAAGAGATTTTAGACTAGAGGCCGCAACAGAGTGCCCAATAAAAATGACAACAATTGTGTAACTTAATGACACATAGGAGGAGCATAGAATAATGGGAACCACTGTCTTAAATTAATGATGGATTCGGATTGTTGTCTTCCAATCCGTCTCAGCAAGGATCAATGTTTAACCATTTCTCATTATCCTTTTTCTCATTACTTTATTAAATTGATTATTTGAATCAGTATTTAATCTTGAAATGATTTTGACTATTCAATTAGTTTGTCATAGGGGCCAGTTCAAGAAAAGCATCCCAAATGAGGGGCTGGAGAGATATGACTTGCAATATACAGTAAGTGATGACACAACAGCAATATAAATATATACATTGTATGTGTGCTTCTTCAGACACCTACTTTGGCTTTTTCTACATTAAAACGGTAATGTTTTATTGAAAACTTTTTTCACAAACATATTTAAATCTTGTATTTCGAAGCACAACAAAATCAGTGTGTTGCTCAAGTAGGCTATTTCTACGATCAAACACATTCATATGTTGTGTTTTGATCAGCATAACAATTAGGGATGCAACGATTATAGATTTTGGTTGTACTATTATAGTGTGAAGAACAATCATGTTTCATGGTTAAAATCACAAAAAAACGTATAGCTTATATTTAAGGCTTATATTTCAAAGTGTTGTTTATTACTGCTCAGTAACCAAATACAGCATATAATATTAATAAACAACAAACAATAGTTCATTTCTCTCTTTGGACTTAAAAATTAATAAAAAGGTTTTTGATTTAAACAAAAGGCCTTTTCTACAAACATATCCAAATGTTTTCGCCTGCCTGCGCCACTTGCTTAAAGTCACTTGACTCACTCTCTGAGCAGCCTTCAACTGCAGCTCATGCTGTATTGAACAGAGGTATGTCACTTCATAACAATAGCAACCTTATTTTGACTACCACTATTTGGAGGGCCAAACTGCTTCAGTGTCCAGGTTGGGCCCAAGGGCTGCCTATTGAATAGCCATGTTGTACTGTAATTCAGATCGGCCTGTGAACTTAGAGTGTGAAGCCCTTCTGCCATAACACTGCAAACTATCTCCTGTAAAGAATTTTTATTGCATATCTGACGACTCCAAGTCGTCTCTTCATCTGACACACCAGACTTATATCTGTCAGACTTAGATAACTGTTAATCTTCATCCCCAACATAAAGATAGCGAGAAGCAGAAATTATATTAGGACGACTACACGACCCGTATTTCAGTTCTATTTTTGCCCCTATTTATTATGAAAAAAAATTATTACAAAAATCGAATGTCCTATTTTTCATCTTTCCTTAAGTTTCTTCGAAACTGAATGACAGCATCAGTGTTGTGACCAGTGTTGATTGTAACGCTTTACTAAGTAGCGCGTTACTGTAATAAATTACTTTTCCACTGAAAAAGTAAAATAACTACTGTTCATTTTTAGGTATTTTAATTACAGTTACTTATAATGTACCTGCGTTACATTGTAAAATAATTAAACTCGCTGAATAATCTTACACAATTTTATTAATTTATGTTCTAATGGTAAAAGTAAACTCTGGAGCTTTAAAATCATCGTAGTGCAGATGCATGTGATATCGCCGCGCGCCAGTTTGCTGCTAGTCATATTCTAAAGCGGAAGATGTCTGACTCGGCTGAAGCGAGTGGCTGTTTTACGAAATGGAAATATTCCCAGACAAGAACATTACAGTATTAATCAATTTATTTTTTTCTCATTGCGCGCTGTAGCGCGCGGCTTTTTCAAGGCTATCGCGCACCTTACATGGGCTAGTTGATGAAGATTACTATGAGAAAGGCTAGGATGACTACGCAGATGTGACAGAGGGAGTCGGCGAATTTAACATGACTGATGCTGCTCTGTTTACAGAGTAATAAGACACCTTTTGCTCGATCGGATCACAGGTAAACAAGAGAGACACAATCCAGTTCAAAAACAAGCCGTATAAATCTTAAGCCTTTTGTCCACTTCCGATCATACTGCACGGGCTGTCATTCTAATACTGCGAAAAATAATGCTTTTTTGTAAAGATTGCATGATCCTGCCTGATCGATAGATATGCAGAATAATATTTAAGAAGGTTACATTGCATAATAAAAAATATTATGCATGTAATTATTATAGATTTTTTAAAACATAGAATATAATAAAGATGATTCAGAAAACTAAGGCTAAACTATTTCATGTTTGACTCATATGTTTTATCTAAGTATTTATTATTTACAGAGTTAAATTTTTATTATTTGTCCACTCAAGGTTTATAGGGATTTCAAGAAGTATTTAGTTAAATTACTTATTGAATAATCAAGTTACTTTTCAGACACAGTAATTAGATAAGTATTTTAAATACAACATTGATTAAGTAATTAGTAATTAATTACTTTTTTAAAGTAACTTACCCAACACTGGTTGTGACAGGCTAAAATGCCTTACATTTTGTAATCTCTGAAACAGCATTTCAACCACAGTAAACATATACAGTTTTATTTACATTGCCATAACCCTTCACCAGATGCATTAAAATGTAGCAATAAACTGATCACAAACCAAATGCAATTAGTGAAGTTTCACAAACTAATTTCGAGAGGAGCACGTGAAATGAT
>CAIGQQ010021155.1:0-16558 GCA_903798035.1 Danio albolineatus
AACATGACAATGAGTTCACTGTACTCAAACAGCCTCCACAGTCACCACACAAAACAGACAAATCTGCAGCAACTGCGTGATGCTATCATGACAATATGGAGCAAAATGTCTGAGGAATATTTAAAGTAGCTTGTTGGATCCCTACCACGAAGGATTAAAGCAGTTCTGAAGCCAAAAGAGGGTCCGACCCGGTACTAGTCAGGGTGTACCTAATAAAGTGGCCGGTGAGTGTATACATAAAGTAAATTAAAGATTTTGGATGCGATTAATCTTTTGACGGCACTAATTATTTTATATTTACTATTTTCCTTTGCTGGAGGAAATATGAAACTTTCCAAACACACAATCTGACCCCAAACAGCTCTAAATATTAAGAAACAGCGTACCTTCCACCGCATGAAGACATAATCACTATTCTTAAGCTCCTCATAGTCGAAATCATCTGAATTAAAGCTCTTTGCATACTGATAAAACGCCTGAAACTTCCCCTAAAAGAGAAGAGAAGCACATTCAGCAGATCAGCTTCAGATCATTACAGTTACGGCACATGATGATCCATAATTATGATGTGTGTGGCATTGATTATACACATTATTACTACCCAGTGTTTTCTGTCCACATCCTCGTCTGCATCCCATTTCCTGGTCAAAAACGGACGCTTTTTGCTAATGATCTCCCCAGCGAAAAATGTAGTAAGAGTGGGATATTCCTGAAGAGAGAGAGCAGATTCAGATATATATATATATATATATATATATATATATATATATATATATATATATATATATATGTGTGTGTGTTTATAAAAATATGATATTAAAGAGCACATATTATGCAGTAACGACTGTTACGCAAGGTTTAAACCCATTTGTGTGAAATTCTCCCTTTGTTTGTATCATCAGAGGGGGAAAGCCCCGCCCACCAGTGACCACCTCCCCCTCATTAGCATAAACAGCAGCCCTGAGTGAGAAGCAGCCGTCTGTTCATTAGTTTTGAATCAGTCACTATGGTGTTTGTAGCTCCGCCCTCTTTTAAAAAGAGCACAATCTAATTTGAATTTAAAGCGACAGTCCTAAGCCCTATGCTAATGAGGGAGAGATGGGCACTAGTGGGCGGGGCTTTCGCCCTCTGATAACAGGTACAAAGGGAGAATGTCAAAGTGTTGATTATAACACATACAGTTAAAACATGTTGACCGCTAGAGGCTGGAGATACACACACACACACACACTGCTGAGTCTTACCTCCGTCAGGCCTTTGATCTTCAGGTATCCGCACAGGTATGAGTCCTCCATGGTCACGTGCTGCAGATCCAGAGCACAGGCTATTATTAAACCCCCTCTGCTAATGTGGGTCAGAGCAAAACACATTCAGCAGATATCTGTCAGAGCTAATCTGAGCTCAAACGGCCAAATCTGACACCAAATCACCCTAGTGTACTTCAACAGAGATGCAGGTTCATACCGATTGATTATCACTAGGCCTGTCACAGTAATCAATACATCACACTATACACACACAGGAGATCGATCACTCTCAGTGATGCAATGGCTTTCACATAGGAATCAATATCTGCAGTATATGCGATCTGATTGCACATTCACAGATAACGTTAAAGCCGTTGTAAAAGGACGCTTGTATTTCACATCAACATCAATATACATTTCTTTATTTAACCGAGGGTGACCTGGCCAATAAATAAATAAATATAGTAATAATAATAATGATATTAAGAATAGTAATAATAATAGTAAATAATTATAATAATAATAATAATATCTGGAGATTTACTTTGCGAATGAGCAATTTCATGTGAATGCCAACCTTGCTACGAAAGCATGCGCGAAACCGTTTCTACATTTTTGGTGCAAGCAAGTATTTTACAGTACTTAAAACTGCTCAAAACCTCTCTGTCAGTGTTTCAAACTATTATATTTGATTTAGCAAAGTCACACAAGTGCTAATTTCACATCCATAACGTACGGTGGCCGAGAGAGCTTATCGCGCTACTATTAAGAAAGCACATGCAATTACAAAAAAACACCAGCAAATGAAGAAACGAGCTTCAGCAATTTCACATCACGCCTGTTGCAGATTCTCACAACTCACGAGCTGCAAACACAAACAACTGAAGGAACGAGCTGGGTTTAGTCACGACACTTGCAAATATCAACCAAACACAATGGAAATATGTTTCAAGGGGACCCAAAAACAAGACGGACCCTGCTGAGATACGGGGTTGTTGCTAGAACGGATACGGTTGCGGCTGGAAGATAACGAGAATTATTTATATTATTTATTACATTTCCCATTCTTTGTATTTTATTATCGTCTACCCCCACCCCAACCCTAAACCCAGCCGTCACAGTACTGTAAAAATATGAATTATTGTTATACAGCGTCATAAAAAAAAGCCGCAATATTAATGTGCATAACACACTTCCGGCCGGCCGCATATCCAATCTAGCCTTTACCGAGATACGGATGTGTTATTATGTTGCTGTGTGCCGTTTGGAACTTTATCATTACACTACAAACTATACGTATTATTCTGCGTTCACAGCAGACGCATCAAGCGCGAGTGATTTACATGCTAAGTCAATGCAAAGGCGCGAATAGGCATCCTGCGGTGTGATACGCGCGAATTGCATGAAAGGCGCGGCGCGATACGCGCGAATGGCGCAGCGTGTATTGAGCGTTTGAAACGCTTAACGCGCAATTCGCGCACATCTGAAAATCTGAGCTTCAACGGACATTCGCGTTCTGTTGTTGGTGTCCCGGGGGAAAATCCTCCTGCCGACACAGACAACAGATCATCAAACTGGGCTCGGCTCAGTCAGAAGCACCGCTGAACGCTTCCATCATCCAGGTTCAGTTTCTGGAGGAGTTTATGAGCTCACAGAGCTGCCGCGTCTGCTGTGAATACAGCATTACAACTTCAGTAAAACAATAGGATCACTTGGGGTCCTATAGATGGACTCCACTGTCAGGAGGGACGCTATTTCTCATGACAGCGGCATAATAACACATCCTTATCTCAGCAGGGTCCGTCTTGTTTTTGGGTCCCCTTGAAACATTTCTATTGTGTTTGGTTGATATTTGCAAGTGTCGTGACCAAACGCAGCTCGTTCCTTCAATTGTTTGTGTTGTGACCAAATGCAGCTCGTGAGTTGTGAGAATCTGCAACAGGCGTGCTGTCAAATTGCTGAAGATCGTTTCTTCATTTGCTGGTGTTTTTTTGTAATTGCATGTGCAACCTAAATTCCCCTAGATAGTACACTGCCTATTAAGTTACCTACAAACTAACAACAACTTCATAATCTTATAACCTACACGTGACAGTCCCTTCCTAGTATGCTTCTAAACAATCATTATTTTAGGGCCTCATAGTATCAACCTAAAAAGCTGTCCAGCTAGACAACATTTCAGACCCAATGCCTACTTGGTAGGCTACTGACTGAATCATTATCTAGCTAGTACACTGCTTAAGTCCCCTACAACCTTTATTACAGCTCTATAAACATTTGAGCTCAGAATCTCCTGCGCAGGCTGCATATCCCAAGAAACAACTGTCATTTTTGGCTTCGTAGTTAACACCCTTGTCAGTGACCTAGCTAAACAACATGTGGAAATCAAAGGCTATTTTGAACACTGTTTAGTGCCTACCTGCAAATGTTATTTTTGGGATTTATTAGTCTCGCAATAGTAAGATGTCTACTTAATTTAAGCGTCAATCACTTCCTAGTGTACTGCTAGGCAACAAACAAACATTATTTTAAGGCCTGATAGTCTTACAACCAAAAAAGCCGTCTAGCAGGACAACATTTACGTCTCAATATCTACTTAGTGGGCTAACTTCAAACAATCGTTTTGTACTTCAAGTTTTACAAGTAACAGCCTAGCTAACCTTTTTGACCTAAACCTAAATTCCCCTAGCTAGTACACTGCCTATTAAGTTACCTACAAACTAACAGCAACTTCATAATATAACCTACACGTGTCAATGTCTAGTATGCTTCTAAACAATCATTATTTAAGGGCCTCATAGTCTCAAAAAAGCTGTCCAGCTAGACAACATTTCAGACCCAATGCCTACCTAGTAGGCTACTGACTGAATCAGTACACACAAACAAATATTTTTGATGCTATGTTCAAATTACTTATTTAAAATGAGCTGAAACCACACAACTCTTTTATTTTTTTGAGTCAACTTGATAAGTTTATGTTCAATCCACTTAAATTTGTAAAAACTAATGATATATCTTAATATATAACTTAACTTCATTCCTTCATGTTGCGCAACATAAATCGATTGTGTGGAACCCAGCATTTTTTACAGTGTACCTAGCTAGTACACTGCCTGAGTCACCTACGATCTTTATTACAGTTCTCACAATAGTAAGATGTCTACTTAAATTGAGCGTCAATCACTTCCTAGTGTACTGCTAGGCAACAAAGAAACGTTATTTTAGGGCCTGATAGTCTCACAACCCAAAAAGCCGTCTAGCAGTACAACATTTACGTCTCAATATCTACTTAGTGGGCTACCTTCAAACAAACGTTTTGTACTTCAAGTGTTACAGCCTAGTTTACCTTTTTGACTGAAACCTCAATTCCCCTAGTTAGTACACAGCCCAAGTTACCTACAAACTAACTGCACTGTTGAATTTAATAATCTTACAACCTACACGTCAACACCTACCTAGTATACTAAGCAACAAACAAACATTATTTTAGGGACTCATAGTCCAGCTAGTCAACATTTGCGTCTCAATGCCTACTTAGTACACTACCTACGTTACCTACAATCTTCATCATAAACAGTATTAACCCTTGAATCTCCCTAGCGGACTGTATACACCAAGAAACAAACTTCACTTCAGACTTTAATAGTTTCACAACCTTGTCAGTGCCCTAGCTAAACAACACGGGGAGTCACAACCTAGTTACTTTAGTCTTGACTACGTGGACTGCATTTTGAACTCGAACAGCACAGCCTCAGAGCTGTCTATTCAGGGCAGCAGGTCTGGTACCCTCAGTAGGGAGCTCACTGTTCACTAACACCCAGCAAGTGCTAATTGGGGTGAAGCTGGTTCAATATTCACACGTTCAGACTTTCTCCTTAATAATATAGCACCAGAGAAGCTTCCCTTGAAAACTCTAAATAGAGAAATCATATTATCAGTCACTGTTCAGTCAGTAAAATCGCGTTACTGTGGTTTTAAAGTCATTCTTACACTAGGTACCAGACCTAATATTCATAGTGTGGTAAACAGTTTAGGGAGTGTGTCACTGGCTGTCACTGAAAGAATGTGAGAATATAAAACCAACTTAGCCTCATAGCCTAGTGAGCTGTCCATCTAGGCAGCAGTTCTGGACATTTGGTACCTTTAGTGCCCACTTACACCCACCAAGTGCTCACCTGCAGAACCACCTCCACATCGTAGGAGTTCCCTTTGCTCTTCTGGTGTCCGCGGAAGCGGGAGCCGCTGTAGAGCAGGGAGGTGCTGACGCCGGGCTGGCGCGTGTTGATCGGCGGGGGCGGAATAAGCGAGGCCGAGGCTGAGCAGGCCGCAGACGGGCCCGGGCGGCAGGCGGTGCGGACCGGCATTCTGGATCTCTTCTGCGAGGCCCGAGCAGCGGAGCGTCGCGTCTGTGCGCCGCTGGACCAGGAGAAAACACGACGCTTCACCGCGCGGCGCGTCAGTTTACAAGCTTCTCCCGCAGGACGCGCGGTTACGTCCCTCACAGCAGAATGAAGGCGCTCAACGGAGAGTCATGTGACGCAGCACGCTGTTCTCTGATTGGATGAAGAACGCCGAGTAAAAAATGACACTTGGTTCTCATTGGCTGCCTGGTGAAAAGGATGATGGGCTTTGTAGTTGTGATTGAAATGTGAAGAATCGTAAACGTTCTAGAAGTGACAGCTGTTTGTTTAGCGTGTGTTTATTAAATCGCTTTATGGAAAACTGCAACTCTTGAAATTAAACTATAAAACACGTGAATTATTGGTTGTACAAAGTAATATACTTGACAAAAACTGCTGCGGTGATTCACATCAGTCGTATATTTATCATATATACACACTATTTGGGAAAAGAAATGTCCTTTAATGTACAGCTCTCCATTTTATCGCACACAGATGGAGCTTCTGCAGCACTTACACATCTCTGGACACGGCAGCTGTGTATAAAGTACGAACATCATCCCTAAAACACATTTCTGAATACTGAAGGCATCTTAGATTTTAATAATTAACACAAATATTACAGGTGAGTGATTATATATGCCCCTCACAGCAGATTGAATAGTCAACGGAGAGTCATGTGACCCAGCACAACAGTTCTGATTGGATGACGGACGCCGAGTACAAAATGACACTGGGTTCTCATTGGCTGCCTGATGAAAAGCATGATGGGGTTTGTAGTTGTGATTGAAACTGCTCTAGAAGTGACAGCTGTTTGTGTAATGTGACTTTTTTTTGCAAATCTGTATATAGAAAAAAAACGTAATTCTCGTTAGTTTAACGTTATTTTTATGAGCGAAAATAAAATATTTGGCAGAAGCTACTCTGGTAATAACGATCATTGTTATATTTATCATATATAAACAATATTTAAGAAAAGAAATGTTCTTTTATGTACACCTCTTCTGGTGAAAAGCATGATGGGTTTTGTAGTTGTGATTGAAAAGTTCTAGAAGTGACAGCTGTTTGTTTAGCATGACTTCCTGTTAGCTTAGCATAATTAATCACAAACATTAATACACAAATACACTTCATTGAACATGTACACCTATATGCTATACTGCACGTTAACTATGTTTATATGTAATAACTTTAACTGTAAAACGCTGTTAATTACTAGTTAATTACAGTTATAAGTGACTAATACAGTTATGTTAGCTAATAACCCTAGCGTCTGTGATTTTGACTGATGCAGCAGTTATTCCGAAGAGCGCTATACAGACTTGAATTTAATGGTTATTCACACTTTACATCATGATTAAGTACATGTAGTTTGTAGTAAAGACAATATATATTTGGCTAAAGGGTAGTTCTGTTGATTTTTGTGTGTTTATTTGAGAAACTTGTCCGCACACAGATGGAGCTTCTGCAGTACTTACACGTCTCTGGAGATGGCAGCATTGCATACAGTACGAACATCACCCCTAAAACACATTTAAGTAAAAATGCAGGCATTTAAATTTCATATCAGATTTTAATAAACAAAAACAACACATCTGAGTAAGAATATCATATTTCTCAGACATTTTATATATCATTTCTCTCTGTCTCTGTCTGATGAACGTGTTAATGCCGCTCCGGTGTTGTCATGTCCTCCAGCTCGTCCCTCACAAAGCGAATGTAGTTTTGTATTTCTGAGATGCGCTTGCGATTCCGCTTCACCTCTTCATCTTGTATCTGAACACAGAAAATACAAAGATTTTATTCAGTATTTAAATCTAATTTGATAATAACAAGTGTTCTATAATATAATATAATATAATATAATATAATATAATATAATATAATATAATATAATGGCTAAAATTAATCGCGATTAATCGCATCAAATATAAAAGTTTGTTTTGACATAATATGTTTGTGTGAATTATGTATATTTATTATTTATTACAGCAGTAACTTTATTAGGTACACCTGTCCAACTGTCCACATTCGGATGCTCGGGGCAGAATTTGGCCTCAACAACATGAAATCATGGATCATCCTGCCTTGTATCAGCGGTTCAGGCTGCTGCTGGTGGTGTAATGGTGTGGGGGAGATTTTCTTGCCACACTTTGGGCCCATTAGTACCAGTTGAGCATCGTGTCGACGCCACAGCCTACCTGAGTATTGCTGCTGACCATGTCCATCCCTTTATGACCACAGTGTCCCCATCTTCTGATGGCTACTTCCAGCAGGAGAACGCTCCATGTCATAAAGCGTGAATCATCTCAGACTGGTTTCTTGAACATGACAATGAGTTCACTGCACTTAAATGGCCTCCACAGTCAGCAGAGCTCAATCCAATAGAGCACCTTTGGGATGTGGTGGAACGGGAGATTGGCATCATGGATGTGCAGCCGACAAATCTGCAGCAACTGCGTGATGCTATCATGTCAATATGGAGCAAAATCTCTGAGGAATATTTCCAGTACCTTGTTGAATCTCTGCCACGAAGGATTAAGGCAGTTCTAAAGGCAAAAGGGGGTCCGACTCGGTACCAGTATATTGTACGTAATAAAGTGGCCAGTGAGTGTATAGTCAAGATTTAAGAGATAGAAAGTGAGCAGGGGTATTTTTTGGACATCTTCCTGGCATATGTAGCTTTGGCAACAAGGGCCCACTCAGTCAAAAGTATGACACCTTTAAAAGCCTTCTTGTTAGAAGTTGGGTGAACTTCACATATTTCACTAAAATATTCAGCTAAAAGCAAGACAGTTTCTTCCATCGTTGCGAGTGCATCGCAGATGCTCGAACCCGCCTTTACGCATGCACGGCGTCGTTGATTGTATGGCAAGTGTAAACACATGAATCGAATATGGGTCACCATTAAAAGAACGTGTAAACGGGCAGACAAACAAATCAGATATAGGCAACAAATCGGAATTGGGCATCTAGACCTGACTGTAAATGGGGCCTTTGATGCAGGGCACGTTGCCTTGAAGGGGAATGTTTTAGGACGTACTCACACTATGCTATCCGAACCGTGCTCAGGCCCGTTTCCCAGATAATTTTAGAAGTGTGAGTGCTCTGAATCGGGCTCAGGCACGGTACAGTTGGCCGGCCCTGGCCCGGTTGGAAGAGGTGTGCCTGAGCGCAGCTCACTTGGGCTTTGGCGCGGTACGCTTGTAGTGAGAGTGCAAAGCGCGCCTTTAAAGGGCCACGAAACCCCCCAGTCTCAGCGTGGTGTTTTCACACCTCTAGTTTGGAAAAGCTCAGTAAAGTGGGTGTGGTGTGTTTAGGTGGGCGTGTCGGGGAAGGGGAAAGAGGGAAGGTTTTGCATAAAAATGGGAGTTTCCATTTGTGCACGCGCTCATTTTCACACAGACTGTGTTTACATGGACATCAGTAATCGAATTATTTGCCAAATTATTATTTTGTCGACTTTAACGGCACTTTCTCTTTATTTTCGGATTCGCGTGATGGGCAGGGCTTCTGTC
The DNA here is from genome assembly GCA_903798035.1 of Danio albolineatus. Taxonomy (NCBI): domain Eukaryota; kingdom Metazoa; phylum Chordata; class Actinopteri; order Cypriniformes; family Danionidae; genus Danio; species Danio albolineatus. The sequence goes on from CAIGQQ010021155.1 coordinate 9,166, forward strand.
TATGGCTTGGTGACTGTAGCTTTATTGCTAAATGGCTAACAGGTGTTTTATAGAGAGAATAACTGTTTTATGTGCTTTATGAAGGCTGATATTCCACTGATAGTCTACTGATGAAGGCTGATAGTCCATTAGATTATTTCAGAGGTGCACCAGCTCTGTGAGCTCATAAACTCCTCCAGAAACTGAACCTGGATGATGGAAGCTTTCAGTGGTGCTTCTGACCGAGCCCAGTTTTCCCTCAGGACACCAACAACAGGCGCTACGTCATAATCACACCCCCACAAGAGCAAGCTCCTGATTGGTTAACGCGGCGCGAACGTCCGCTGAAGCTCATTTTCATTTCATTTTCAAACTGAAGCGATTCGCGCGAATTGCGGCGTTAAGCGCGTCAAACGCGCGTATCGCGTTGCAGGATGCCTATTCGCGCCTTTTGCATTGACTTAACGTGTAAATCACTCGCGCTTGATGCGTCTTCCGCAACTGCTGTAAGGTACAGTCTTCGAAGTGATCATGAATATTAATGAAGCTGCGCCGCGTACACAATAGAGCGCTCTGGTTGGTTTGAACCAAGTCTATCTCATGAATTAATGCCGAACACACAGAGACGTCAGAACGTGCTGGCCGGGACAGGCATCCACTCTCCACGCTGGAATATACGCAAGGATCTCATCGGCGTGACGCAGCTTCAAAAATTCGTTTCAAACCGGAAGAACGAATTTGCTCTAAATAATGCAAAAACAACATATTTTCACTTTTTAGTCAATTACATGTGTCATAATAGTGTTTATAGCAGTGTGGGACACATATATGACTGTCAACAGCTCAAAAAATGTGTTTTGGTGTTTCATGGCCCTTTAAGCCCGAAACTGAAGAGGAGACGTGACTTTTGGGGATTGTTTCATATGGATTTATTAATCATTCTTACTGTTTAATGAACACAAACTGTCGTCGATTATTAAAGACGCAAACCTCTCACTGTACGACAGCTGCGCCTTTAGGAAACCTTCTAATTCCTGCAGCACGAGGACGTCATGATTGTTTATGAGCGTCAGCAGTGGCTGATCTGTTCGGGGGAATATCTGACTGTGTGTCACTGCATATCAAACCACTAAAACGATATAATGATATAAAGAAATCTCCACTGAAATCTCCGAGAGCGCTTTTCTTACACTAAACAGCGCATCATCGATGACGTAAGCGTGCTCAGGCCCGAATGCAATGAGAGTGCGGGCCGTCGGGGGAGACGGGAGGAGGGGGACAAGCGAGCTTTGGCCCGGTTAAAGGGAACTGTACATAGTGAGAGTACGCCCTTAGCTTACATAGTTAATCATGAGATTACATCTCTGAGAGAGAACGAGAGACTGCATCCAATTGCCTGCATTCTCACACTGCATTGTGACATCTTAGCCACACTATAGTGGACCGATTTTACACATGCATTGCTAAAATATCACCATTCATGTGATGCAAGCAACTCCAAGGCCACATGATTGATTGATTTGATCCTCAAAAGCTAGTAGGTCAATCTGTCCATCATTCCATGTAGATTTAACATCCATTAGTCACTATTGTACTGTAAACAGCACTGTGAATGTCTCTCCAGCCTTTCAGATCGCACGGCGTGTGCTGTGTTTGTGTGTTTGTGATCCTGAAGGCTTTTATTAGAGCTGTCAATGACAGATTGGTCAAGTTAATTAAAGCTGTACGCTGTTCATTACTGACCTAATCGATCTCCGTGACTCTTTTCCCTCACAGAAGCTGTATTTGATGTGTTCGGGGTGTGAAAGTGTTTTCATTCACAAAGCGTTAGTGTAGTACAGCAGCTACAGGCCTGCATTTACAGTATTCAAAGGTCTGCCATGTTCTCCAGCTGTTTATGTGAAGACGACTTTGGGTTTGTTTGTCTTGATCCACCCTCAGGGAAGGACAAGTAGCTTGTGCTGCTCAGAACAGAATCACAGGCCGATTGCCTGTAACGTGTCGGATTCTCAATCGAAATGCTGTTCATAATGTGGGAAAGACGTGAAGCTGAATCAGTCATTGGTGAGATTCTGATTTAATTGGTCATGTTTAGAAATGAACATATCCCTGGCATGGAAATATTTTCATACACACACACACACCTTGTGATGCACGTGTATGCTCGCCAATGCATATTCACTGTTTTTCATGCACTTGCATATTCATTCATTCATTTTCCTTCATTTTAGTTCCTTTATTCATCTGGGGTCACCACAGCGGAATGAACCGTCAACTTATCCAGCATATGTTTTACACAGCAGATGCCCTTCCAGCTGCGACCCAATACTGGGAAACACCCATACACATTCATACACTACGGCCAATATCAATCAATCATCTTCTTTTTGACTTAGTCTCTTTTTGAATCTGGGGTCGCCACAGCGGAATGAACCGCCAACTTATCCAGCAGGTTTTTTTTACGCAGGGAATGCCCTTCCAGCTGCAACCCATCTCTGGGAAACAGCCGTACACACTCATTCACTCATACACAACGGCCAATATCATTCATTCGTTCATTTTCTCTTTATTCATCAGAGGTCGCCACAGCGGAATGAACCGTCAACTTATTCACACAGCGGATGCCCTTCCAGCTGTAACCCAGTATGGGGAAACACCCATACACACTCATACATTGCGGCCAATATCATTCATTGGTTTATTTTCTTTTTAACTTAGTCTCTTTATGAATCAGGGGTCACCACAGCGGAATGAACCGCCAACTTATTCAGCATTTTTTTTTTACGCAGCCGATGCCCTTCCAGCAGCAACCCAGTACTGGGAAACACCCAAACACACTCATACACTACACCCAATATCATTCATTCGTTCATTTTATTTTTGACTTAGTCTCTTTTTGAATCAGGGGTGGCCACAGCGGAATGAACCGCCAACTTATCCAGCATGTTTTACACAGTGGATGCCCTTCCAGCTGTAACCCAGTACTGGGAAACACCCATACCCACTCACTCATACACTACGGCCAATATCATTTTCTTTTTGACTTAGTCTCTTTATGAATCAGAGGTCACCACAGCGGAATGAACCGCCAACTTATCCAGCATTTTTTTTACGCAGCGGATGCCCTTCCAGCTTCAAACCATTACTGGGAAACATCCTTACACACTCATTCACACACATACACTACGAACAACTTAGCTTACCAAATTCACCTATAGCGTATGTCTTTGGACTTGTGGGGGAAACCGGAGCACCCGGAGGAAACCCACGCAACATGCAAACTCCACACAGAAATGCCAACTGACTTGAACCAGCGACCTTCTTGCTGTGAGGCGATCGTGCTACTCACTGCGCCACCGTGACACCACAAGCAGATGTACCTCCGGTTGTATTTCGCTGTTCCTAGAAATGTAGACCTGGATACGTATCCACAGTGAGCCGATTCTGTTTGACTCTGGTTAAGACCTTTCTTTTGGATCAGGGTCATGTCTTTTATTACAGTGAGCTGTGATGTCTGTGACCCAATAAATGTATCCATGTATATTTCTTTTAGGCTATTTGTGTTGAGTGTTTGAGAAGGCCGAGAGACTGGTGCTCATAGGGGAAGCGTTCAGCGTTTGATCTGGAGTCTGATGCGTTCACAGAACATCCGCACAGACAGCAGAGAGCGAGCAGATTAATATTAATATTATTTAAATGTTAAACTACATGTCAAGTCAAGTCAAGTCAGGCTGCATACATTCCTTCTGAACGCAGACACATTTCTTAAAGTTTTATCCTGCCAAAGATTTTTTCTCCTTTGCATTTTGGCCACTTTTCAGCTTAACCCGGTGTCACTCAGTGTCGTTCTGAGGTAAACCTCCTGAATCTTTAAGTAGTGGTCATCATTTTATCACATCAAATTATTTCTTAGTTTAAATATTAGATGTAAATGAACTGAAATATTATCTTATTAAAGAGCCCCTATTATGGGTTTTTGAGAATGATCTTCATCAGTGTGTAGCACAGCTCTAAGTGCAGTGAAATGTCCAGCTGAGGCTTAAATCTGAAAGTGCTCAGTGTTTAAAACTATTGATTCATCTATAAAAGAGTCGACTCATAGTTCCTCAAACGAATCGCCTTGATTACGAGTCTTTAGCCGTTTCGGCATGACGTGAACACGAAACATAAGCCCCGCCTATTTGTGCACACGCAGCGCCGGGAGATTCGAAACACCCAACCCCACCCACAAACACATCAGCAAGCAAAGGTTGCCAGATTGGGCGGATATGAATTTGATTGTGCAGGTAAAAACCTTTTGGAGAGGGTTTGGACTGGAGTCAGTCAGCTACATCTGGCAACACAGAGAAGAGCACTGTAGCAGACATGTGCTCAGCTGGATATTACTGGAAGTGTGCAGATGAACCAGAGATGAGACTGTGAAGAGCCAGTGGTTGAGGTTTATCTCTGCAGAAATGCCTCAGCATTATAGCCCAGCCTTGTGCTGTGTTCCTCTGAGGAGCTTCTGAAATCTACACGCTTACAGCGGAGGATTCAGAGCACCGTTTGTTAAAGGAAGGAGCAGAAAACACTATTGATGTATGCAGGGGTGGACTGGCCATAGGGAGCAGCGGGACATTTCCCGGTGGCCTGATGGTGAATCTGGCCTGCTATCCAGCAAGTGTGAGTGCGTGTGATTAAAACGGTCGCCTCATTGTTTTCTCCAGCTTGTAAATGATGTATTTAATTGTGTTTTGTAACTTGTAACCGCTTGTAGTGTATCTATTTAACTTGTATTCTCATATCGCGTCTAAAAGCACGTTGTAAACGCGACACGTGCTGCTTTGTTTACGCATTAAAATGCGTTTGTGAGCTCGCGTTCCTCTGCTGTTGTTGTTGCTATGGCTACATCAGCTCTCCTACACACATGCGGCGGTCCTGTTTCATAATGGTTCAGCTTTTGCCTCTGAACCATTCTGGCCAAATACTACATTTGACATCTGGCCCATGTCTTGTCTGCTGCCTTAGGGTGTACTCACACTATGCTATCCGAACTTTGCTCAGGCCCATTTCCCAGATAATTTTAGAAGTGTGAGTGCTCTGAATCGGGCTCAGGCGCAGTACAGTTGGCCGGCCCTGGCCCAGTTGGAAGAGGTGTGCCTGAGCACGGTTCACTTGGGCTTTGGCGCTGTACGCTTGTAGTGAGAGTGCAAAGCGCGCCTTTAAGCCCGAAACTGAAGAGGAGACGTGACTTTTGGGGACTGATTCATATAGATTTATTAATCATTCTTACTGTTTAATAAACGCACACTACCGTAGATTATTAAAGAAGCAAACCTCTCTCTGCACGACAGCTGCGCCTTTAGTAAACCTTCTAATTTCTGCAGCACGAGGACGTCATGATTGTTTATGAGCGTCAGCAGTGGCTGATCTGTTCGGGGGAATATCTGACTGTGTGTCACTGCATATCAAACCACTGAAACCAGATAATGATATAAAGAAATCTCCACTGAAATCTCTGAGAGCGCTTCTCTTACACTGAACAGCGCATCATCGATGACGTAAGCGTGCTCAGGCCCGAATGCAATGAGAGTGCGGGCCGTCGGGGGAGACGGAAGGGGGGACAAGTGTGCTTTGGCCCGGTTAAAGGGAACTGTACATAGTGTGAGTACGCCCTTAAAGACAGTGCCACCTCTGCCAAACCTGGGCCATGTTTGGCCCACGTGCTGTATGCCAGTGCCAGATAAAGGCCTACTGTGCCAGCTTTATGCCAAATCTGGGCCAGAATTCTTTGTTACCTGGGTTGTTTACCCTTAATAAAAGTGCATTTGATATGTTGTGTATGTAATATGTTGCATATATGACTCATATTATATATATGTGAAATCAAAACATGAGCTTGTATGTCATCGATGTAGTTTGCGGATACCTCCATGCATCAGATTTCTTATTCGTTGCTCTTTTGCTTATTTTAGGATTTGTTTAATTCAGATCAAGCAGTGTCTTTCAGGAGGTTGTAGGTTGTAATTTTCTAATTTTAGTTTAGTTTGGTCACGTCCTCATGTGAGTCTCGGTCATGCAGGAGACTCATCTGTGTGCCGCAGTCAGAACATTATTTGGCTGAAGTGAAGAGTAAATGAGCAGCATCAGGTAGAGCGCTCGTCTCTGAAGCCCGATTGGTGTCTGTAAGCTTTTATCTTTTCGAGTGTCCGTCTCTGAGGAGTCTCTTCACACATGGATGCTTATTTTAAAAGCTTGAAGCTCCCGACAAACAGAAGCCCATGTTCAGATACCTTCTTCTGGCCCGGGGGGAGTTTATCAACGGATTCCCTCATGACCCTTATATGTGCTAAAAGACCCCGAGCTCTCGCCGAGACTAAAGGCCTATTCACACCAACAACCAGAACCACTGTATAAAGATAACTACAGGAGCTCAACAGCTGGGTTCTTGGAGAATAAACGTTTCAGTTTTGGCACAAGGAAACTGATTTGAGTTGATATCAAACAGTTTTGAGGTGATTTAATCAATCGAATAAGAGTTTGTTGCACTCATCTGTTGTCTTTAATTCATATTTAAATTGAACAAAATGAGATTAATGCCAGAACTGATGAATAGGGGCTAAATTATACCTTTGTTGTATTGAAAATTCTACTAATCAGAGAGTTGCAGTAATACTGTGGTAGTGGTGAACTATACATCAGTTCCACCAGAAGTCTAACAGTCTAACAGTTATTGGGCTAAAAAAGACGGTCCCACTTTATATGAAGTGTCCTTAACTAATATGTACTTGCACTGAAATTAATAATTTATTACAATGTACTTATTGTGTAAATGCATGTTTTTACATTGTAATTATGCTTGATTAAATAGCTGTCTGTAATTACATCTGTAATTAATTTTTGTAATTACATTTGTAGTTACACTGTTGACCATCCCTTACACCTTAACCCACCCTTAAACCTGTCCATACCACCAAACCAGTCCCTGGTTAAGGTTCTGTCTGCGTTCTGAATGACTTTGAGATGTTGAGCTTCAAAGTTTTTGCATCCCATAGCAAACAGTATGTGTGTGACATTTGTTTTTGTTTTTTTTTAAATAAAAAGTCTTAAAATGTAAACAACTTATTAAAAAAAAATCCCATAATGTAAACATAAAGTTGTCAATAAATAATAATATGTCAATAACTCAATTTTGACTACAATGTCTGATAGAACCTGATAATTCTAAGATGATGAAATGCATTCCTTTTTTTTCTTGGTGGGGTAGTTAAAGGGTTAAAATGTGTTTAAAACAATTAACAACTACTTTTATTCTAGCCAAAATAAAACAAATAAGACTTATTTGTTTTATTTTGGCTATATTTATATTTATTGTTAATTGTTTTAAACACATTTTAACCCTTTAATTACCCCACCAAGAATAAAAAGGAATGCT
>CAIGQQ010021186.1:0-10276 GCA_903798035.1 Danio albolineatus
AGCTTCAGTATGTAATGAAAAATTGGTCTGTGTTTACTTGCGGTTTGGTGGTTTAGCTGTTCTCTCGTTCTCTGGTTTCAAGAGTTCGCACTTAGATACTGTTTGACAACTGTTTGACAACTGTTAGCAGGTTTGGCATGCTGTCCCGGGAGAGAACCCTGAGCTCGGAGATAGTTGAGCCCAGGGCTCCCGCCTGGTAGAATGAGCATGTAACGGGGAGAACGAGATCAGGTAGTTCTCGAGGGCTCCCCGTGTTTAGAGATAGAAGGAGGAGAAGGGGTGGAAGGGGGGTTTCTTCGGAAAACGAAGATAATGAGTGATGTATGCTGGGATACTTATAGTGGGATAGGTTTAATGTGATTGGCAGGCTGGTGATTGTTAATGATAGACCAGCTGCGGTCAATAGTATCACGTGTTCCTCTCGAAATTAGTTTGTGAAACTTCACTTCAAGAGTTCGCACTTAGATACTGTTTGACAACTGTTTGACAACTGTTAGCAGGTTTGGCATGCTGTCCCGGGAGAGAACCCTGAGCTCGGAGATAGTTGAGCCCAGGGCTCCCGCCTGGTAGAATGAGCATGTAACGGGGAGAACGAGATCAGGTAGTTCTCGAGGGCTCCCCAAAATGCTTAGATACTCGGGACAGCAGCCGTGTATTCGAAGAAACTCCCCAGAAGGCTAGAAAAGCTATATCCGGCTGCTGGATATAGAGGATAGTAAAGGGGGCTCTAGCTAGAGCAAAGAGTGACGCGGGCTCCTGCGGGAGCCCGAGCGGGGTTGCCTTGGGGTGCCTTTGCATGCTCCTGCGGGGTAGCGACTCAGGGAACCTTTGGGGGAGTCGGAGCATGGGGAAAGGCGGGGTCCAGCTGGAGTGGGAAAAAAGGGGGGAGTAAGAGCTCCAGCTGGATGGGGGGTGAATGTGGGCAGGGGTTGGCAGACTCTGGGAGTCGATTGCTCGCGGAACACTCCTTGCGGAGATAGAGCTGGGAGGTGGCAGCACTATATATAAATATATATGTATATAGTATATAAATATATATATATGTAATGGGGAAAGCTAGGGCCGTGGGGGGGGCAATTATGGACTCTTGCGAGAGTCAAGCTCGTGGGCACTCTGCTGGAGTTAGAGCTGTATGTGCCATCCCCGGCTGGGGTCGGGAGAGGTAGTGGGCTGGTGAGAGCCCCAGCTGGGGGGTGAATGGCATTTGGGCGGTGACCCCTGCGGGGGTCTGGTTTGCTCGGGACCTGCTCCTGCGGGAGCTGAGCTGGGGAGTGGCAGCACTACATATAAATATATATTTATAGGCGTGGGTGCGTATAGATATATATATATATAAATAAAAATAAAGTGAATGAAATCATGAAAAATATAGGAGATAGAAGGGTATAGATAAATAAAAATTTATAAGCTAGGGCCAGGGGAGGTGACGTGACTCGTGCTCGAGACACAGCTCGGGAGGTAGAGCTAAATTGGCCAACTCCAGAAGAGTCAGGAGGTGAAAGGGGGCGGTGAAGACTCTCACTGGAGGGTGAGGGGCAAGCAGGTGCTCTGGGACCGTTCCTGCGGGAACGAGAGCGTGGAGGTGGCAGCACTATATACAAAACTATATTTATGTGCGAGGGTGCATATAGATATAGATTTGAATAATTAGAAAAGAAGTAGAGATCTATTATATAACATTATTTATAATGGTATATAATAGGAAAAGCTAGGGCCGGTGGGAGGGGCTGACAGCTGGCTGAGTCAGAGCCATGGGGTCGGGGTCCTACAGGAGTCGGGGAAAAGGAGGGGGTAGTGAAACTCCTGTGGCAGAAGGCCGGGGGGGCGGGGTGGCGGGGGGGCCTGGGCGGGATGTACTCTGCTGGAGTAGGTATAGCTCGGGGAGGAAGCTGAGTATACTTAGAGCTGGAAAAAGTAAGAGGGATAACTGGCTGGGTCGTGCCCGCGCCCTTGAGGTGTCTGCATGGTGGTTATCGTCCCGCCCTTGGGAAGCTGGTGTGCTGGGTAGTGCCCTTGCCCCTGGGAGGTTGGTGAGGCTGTATAGCCGCCCGGCCTTGGGTGCTGGGGTTAGGGTGACTGCTGGTGAGTGCCTTTTGGGCTTCCTTGAGGTGGCTGTGGCTGAGGCGGATGTATGCTTTGAAGGCGTCGGAAGACCACCTTCCCAGGGTTTGTATGTGATGTTGTGAAAGCCCTTTGTGAGCTGCAGTGGTTGCTGCACCAATTCTGAATGAATGGCTAGAGTATGATTCTGATGGGAAGCCTGAATGTCTGAGGACTGCTTTGAGGTGTTTTTGAAACCAAAAACGTGTTACTGGGTGGTTAGTATCGTCTGTGAAGAGGGGGGAGAGGGGGCTGGGACTTAGAGTTTTCCTGTAGTGAATGTAGGCTAGTAGTGTTTGGAATGGGCTTGTAGGGGAGGGGATGTTATGAAGTGTCCTTTTCTGTATTGGTCTGTTTTACTTTGTTTGAGGAAGGATATGGTTTCCTCGTCCATCAAAGTCAGATCAGAGATGGTGGGGTGGATGTTCGGATCAAATGAAGATGTAATTGTGAATTCGGAACATCTAAGAAATCCGAAAAAAGCCAGGGTAAACATGGCGTCTAGGGTATGGTCTGTGTGGGGGGATAGATAACTTTTCCTTAGTGTGGAAATGCATTTAGAAAGGATAGTGTGAGTGATGGGTAGCCTGGGGTCTGGGAGGGAGGGGTTTACTTTCCGGATGCCTTTGATAAGAAGGCTGGTTTGTGTATTGGCTATGGAGTCTGAAATGGAGCCATAAATGAGCTTGTGGAAAAACTGAATTCCGCTTAGATAGCTCTTGATAGAGTTGGCTTGGATGTGTTTGATATGTGATGAATGAAGTGATTGTAAGTAGGGAAAGTGTTGTACAGGGAATGAAATGATTAAATGCTTTCCATGCGGTGAGGTATGATTGCGGGGTTCTGGGGGAAACTGCCTGGAGGATAAGGGATATGGATGTTTGATGCAGTTGTGCATGGGGTGGTCTATGGGAATATCGTCTCTGAATATTGAGGGATGTCGGGTGCATCTCCGCTTCTGGCGCCAATTGGCTGAATTTCTGAAAATGAAAGCAAGAGAGAGAGTCAGCAATTTGGTTGTGGAAACCAGGAACATGTACAGCAGTCACAATAAGTCGTTTTTTTTTTTTTTTTTTTTTTTTTTGGCTGATGTCCAATAGGCGGCGGAGTAGCGGCATTAAAGCAGGAGAATGTGAGCGTCCTTTATTAATACGGTGCGCAACGGCTACGTTGTCGCAGTGAACGAGGGTGCTGGAGGCGGACCATTCGTCTCCCCATAATATAGCAGCCGCTACTAGGGGGTATAATTCAAATAATGCTGCTGAGATGGATTTTTTAACATTCGGGGAGGCCAGTCTTAAGCAAACCCGCGGCCTTGGTGATGTCCTCCGAAACCTACGGAGGGGGTGGCGTCTGTGTAAAGATTAATATCTACGGGAATGAGATTAAATCGCTATAAAAGAATGAGCAGCCGTTCCAGCACAAGAGGAAGGAAACCCAGAGGCTGAGTTCGTTACGGCATGAATCGGATAAAATGATGGTCTCGTCCAATCCATGCGCCGATGCTGCGAGTTGAATGAGGTGGGAGATGAAGGGGCGTCCCTGGGGAATGATGCATAGCGAATTCAGATGTCCTAGTATTGACAGAAGTTTAGCGAAACTGTTTTGGTAGTCGCTAGGTGTTTGGCTGGTGGGTGTTGGGGAGGAGGTGATGAGGAATCATCAAGGTGAACTACATGCTGAATTTCGTAGTTATTAGCGAGGATCCAGCATATAGCTTCTGGAAGCATGTCGAATATTTTTGGGCTACTTCTGCATCTGAATGTTAGGTGGAATTCGAAGCAGAATTGTGATTCCCATTTGATACCAAAGATGCCAGAAATCAGGGTGTAATGGCACGATTTTAAAGGCTGACGTGATGTCGACTATAGCAAGCCAAGCGATACGGCCGACTGGTTTAATTAAAGAAAAAATCACTTGGTCTATGTCATGGTAGTTTAAAGAAATTCGTAGGGTGGAGTGAGGCTGTTAATTTTCGAGAGGCAGAATTGTGGGGAGATAAAAGATCAATTATCAGTCATTTTGTCAGAAATGTTCTAGTTGCCACCTCGATGAGGCTGATACGATGCAAGCTAAAAAAGGGGGGGGAAAGAGAGATTAGAATTTGTTATCAATCTCTTTCTTGGTTGATTGCTCAACCGCTACAGGTTCAGCGATGTCAGATTGTAATTTGGGGCAGGTGCGGTTGTAGGACAGGAGAGTGAAGACACTGGAGAGGGATCCGTTAAACAAACCTGAAATGAGAAATTCAGAAAAGTTAGCATCATAGTGTGACCCAATTTATATAAATATATTTATATAAATATATAAATTATATATGTATATATATAATTGCAGTAATTGCAGTGTTAGGGTGATTGCAAGACAGGGAGGAGGGAAGGTTGAGAAAAGAGTGGGATAGAAGAGGTAGATAGACAGGGATGTTGCTGATGGATTTTGGGAATTGAAGTTCTTTTCGTGGTAGGGGATTATAAGGGGGCAGTAGGTTGTCGTGATCAGGTTAACAGCAGACTGCACAGCCTCCTGAGAAGATTGGATTATGAGGGTCAGTATCCATCGTCCAGTATGACTGTTGGTGCCACGGTGTCCGTTCAGTGGGGGAGAGATGTCCGTTGGCAATGTTGAGGTAGATGCAGTATTTCAAGTTCAGTAAAAATAGCTGTATTAACAGTAGGAGCCATGAATTGTATATTGGCGATTGGCCACAAGGTGTCAGTACAGCATTATACATCTGAGGTTTCTCTGCATGGAGAGAGGGTGTTTATTAGAAAGCAGCGTTTTTGACCGTAAAGGCTTGTACACGCCGAGACGCCCTTCGTTCGCGTCTATAGTCGGCGTTTTGAGACGTTTTTCTGCATTCGAGCCCAAGTAATTTTCTCTGGCGTCGAGCAAGAGAGAATGCAAAATCACTCCTTGACGTTAGATGGCGCACGCGGTGGCGCCAGGCTTTTGACACCCGCTTGTTACACAGAAGAAGAAAAGAGGAAGTTTACACACTTGTTGATGTGATCGGCAAGCATGGATTGTTCAAGTAGCAGCTCAAGCGATGAAGGAATGATTGTTTACCAGTGCAATAAGCAGCTCCATGATCATATTGCCTCTGGACATCTGCGCTCGCATTGACGATTTTGCGCTTGAGCGCCTTCAATGGGTGTTTGCTGTAGCTTCGGCGGCTCCGTGCGCGTGACCAAACGTGGGAATCTGATTGGTGGAGAAGGTAAAACTTATGCTGGAAATAGTGATATTTCGCTTTTATGCGAGGCTGGCGGATTTCTGATACTGTCATCTTGTTTGCAGTGAGGGATGATGATCTTGCGGAGGCGTAGGAAGAAGCTGGAGAAGGTAGGTGGCGATTCGGAGTGACTGGAGATGGCGATTTGTATGCTGTGTTGGGTTCTTGTTGTGGTTGAGCGGATGGGCCTCTTAAAGGAGCCTTTGTGTCTAGCCGGCTTCAGTGGAGAGCTGGAGTAGAGAGTTTGGTTCATGTTATCTGTTGTTGAAGATGGCTGCAGATGAATTCCTGTTGCTGTTGTTATTTTGTTGAAAAGTTTGTAGAGAGAGTTTTTTTTTAAACTCGTGGAGGAACTGGAGCTGTCTTGTCGGGAGCTTTCTTCGGAAAACGAAGATAATGAGTGATGTATGCTGGGATACTTATAGTGGGATAGGTTTAATGTGATTGGCAGGCTGGTGATTGTTAATGATAGACCAGCTGCGGTCAATAGTATCACGTGTTCCTCTCGAAATTAGTTTGTGAAACTTCACTGAGGGAACCCCGGCGAAGCCGATTGGTTGCAGCGCGTTGACGTGGTTGGGGATTTCCTTTGGAGAGGGCTTTTCCTTCTTCTCATGGAGCGTTGTTCCCAGTGACGGAGAGTCTGACGTCAGCGCGCGGGAAGTTCGTCGAAAGGGAATTCCTCCTGAGAAAGGCTCTTTGACGGTGTTATGAGACAGAGTTCGGAAACCTTGAGTGACTGATCCTACTGCTGGATGATGCAACGTCTGATGGTTGTAGAAACGGCTATACGAGCAGTAAGGTCAGACTGTGTTCATGTGAGCTCTGGTGAAAGGGGTCACGTGGCCGGAGCTGTTACGGCAGGGCAGACGCAGGCTGAGCGGGTGGGTTCTTCGAAGAGTGATGTCCGGCAGGCGTGTAACGCAAAGTTCGTGCGTAGAACCCCTCGTGAAGTACAGCGACAGCTAATACGGAAACCCAAGCAAAAGCCAATGCGAAAGCACATAAAATCCTACAGTTTGGGCTTTTATAGCGGGCGGGTTTTAGACAAACATACTGGGCTAGTGTCCAATGACCGTGGGTATGGTCCTATACTCACGCCCATCTTTTCCCTGTATGTCCACGCCCAGGGAGGCGTTATGGCTGGGGCTTAATATCTTATTCACGTTATCAAACTTTAATAAAGCTTCATAACTAAGTATTATTTGCAGATACAGTTTCATCATTTGAACCAATGTTCTCTGAAGCCTTATAGCTTCAGTTTGAGACCAAACATTATAGCCCTTATCAAATACAGTTAATTACGTGCGTTACACACGCTACAACACTTCATTTCTAGACACAATTATAGTGAATACACATGCTTACATGCATAGCAAAACATACACAACTATTAGCAATAAAACATCAAAGCAAAACACACTTTTAAAAGCGAAATGTCCGAGGAATCGCGCGGGTTTTTGTCTAGAGCCCATCACGCGGTTTTTCTTATCCGGGCCGGAAAAGGGGCGGGAGGACATTCTCCCCTTCTAATACACAAATGCTTCTTTCTGGCGTTGGGTGTATAATTCAATTATCATGGTCATGTGACAAGCAAATGGTCGAGAACTCACAGATGGTAGTCAATTAGTAACTAGGGTAAGAACACGTCCTTTGTTTATAAAGGGGAAAGACGCATGTGTATTGGAATTAGCTTCAGGCAATTCCTAATTACGAAGGAGACGGAGTGGAGGCTCCATGAGGCTTGTTTATGCCGATTATGAATTCAGCGTAAAACGTGGCTTAGTCACTACACTGAGTTGCTGGAAGAGAACTGACTCCTTAGTTTTAGTTCTGTTTAGCGACTCTGATCTCTCTTTCCAAGGTGTACTTGGCCTGCTTATACAAGGCCCTCTCCCCATTCCTGTAAGCAGCCTCTTTGGCCTGACGTAGCTGTAGCAGTTTTACAGTGAACCATGGTTTGTCATTGATGTATGTGAGTTGAATCCTGGTAGGTATGCACACGTCTTCACAGAAACTGATATAGGATGTTACAGTCTCTGTGAGTTCATCCAGATCATTTGCAGCAGCTTCAAAAACACTCCAGTCAGTGAGGTTGAAACAGGCTTGTAGATCCCGCTCTGTTTCATTAGTCCATCTTTTCACAGATCTTAATACAGGTTTGGCTGTTTTCAATTTCAGCCTGTAGGTTGGTATAAGATTATAAGATTAAACAGTGGTCAGAGTGTCCCAAAGCTGCTTGTTGGACAGAGTGGTATGCATCCTTTATTGTGGTATAGAAGTTCATGAGGTAGATGGCCTGAGGAAAGAAACTTTTCCTGTGTCTGGCAGTTTTTGTGCTCGGTGCTCTGTAGCGCGGGCCAGACGGTAACAGTTCAAACAGGAAGTGTGCTGGGTGCGAGGTGTCCAGGGTGATTTTGCGAGCCCATTTACTCACTGTGGAAGAGTACAGTTCTTGAAGTGTAGGAAGGGTAGTGCCAGTGATTCGTTCAGCACTCCAGACTATTCGCTGTAGTCTACGGAGGTCAGATTTGGCTGCTGAGCCGAACCAGATGGTGATTGAAGTGCAGAGGATGGATTGGATGACAGCTGAGTAGAACTGCACGAGCAGCTCCTGTGGCAGGTTGAACTTCCTCAGCTGACGGAGGAAGTACAGTCTCTGCTGGGCTTTCTTCACAATAGAGTCTATGTGAGTGTCCCACTTCAGATCCTGAGAGATGGTGGTGCCCAGGAACCTGAATGACTCTACTGCAGCCACAGTGCTATTCATGATGGTGAGCGGGGGGAGTGCAGGGGGGTTTCTCCTGAAGTCCACTATCATCTCCACTGTTTTGAGCGTGTTCAGCTCCAGATTGTTGTGTTTGCACCATAAAGCCAGCCGCTCCACCTCCTGTCTGTATGCAGACTCGTCACCGTTCCGGATGAGGCCAATAACAGTAGTGTCGTCCGCAAACTTCAGGAGCTTGACGGAGGGATCTTTTGCGGTGCAGTCGTTGGTGTACAGAAGAGCAGTGGGGAGAGAACACATCCTTGGGGGGCACCAGTACTGATGGTGCGGCTGTCAGACGTGATTTTGCCCATTCTGACTAGCTGTTCTGTCTATCTGTCAGAAAGCTGGTGATCCACTGACAGACAGAGCAAGGAACAGAGAGCTGGGTCAGTTTGTGCTCAAACAGTGATGGGACGATGGTGTTAAAGGCAGAACTAAAGTCCACAAACAGAATCCTTGGGTAGTTCCCTGGTTTGTCCAGGTGTTGTAGGGTATAATGCAGTCCCATGTTGACTGCATCATCCACAGACCGGTTTGCTCTATAGGGAAACTGCAGGGGGTCCAGCAAAGGTCTGGTGATGTCTTTCAGATATGCTAGAACCAGTCTTTCAAATGACTTCATGACCACAGATGTTAAGGCAACAGGTCTGTAGTCGTTGAGTCCGGTGATCTTTTGTTTCTTCTAGATTGGGATGATGGTGGATCGTTTGAAGCAGGATGGAATTATGCGCTGTTCCAATGATCTGTTAAAGATCTGCGAGAAAATGGGAGCCAGCTGGTCAGCACAGGTTCTCAGACAGGCTGGTGAGACACCGTCTGGGCCTGGCGCTTACCTAGGCCTGTCACAATAATCAATATATCGACTTATCGCACAATACATGGACATGACCTCAATGATTTTTGGTGATTCAATATATATCGCCCATACGTAAAAAACAATTATTGCTGAATTTCTCTTTCTCTATTAGAGGTGTCAGTGTCAGTATGGTTAAAAAACACTATAGTATTTACCATAAATGACTAAAGTAGATTTTCATGTGGGTACCCGACAACTGAAAATAGATAGCAGACTTTTTACCTTGCACTTTTTTGTTAACGTTTATTATTACTTATTTGTTTCAGATACGTGTTTCACATTCTGATTCCAATGCCTAGTATTAAATTATTAAAAAGACTATAATTGAAATAAATATTATTTAGAATGAAATATGATGTGTCCTATGGAAGAGTGTACTTGTGTTGTGATGATATTATATTGTCATTCAGCATTATATAATGAGCGGCGTAAAATGGTCTTAAAACGACAATAATATCGGTTATCGCGGTACATTTTGGTTCAATATATCGTACAACAAAAAATAGATATCGTGACAGGCCTACGCTTTCCTTCTCTTCTGTTTACTGAAGACCTGACGCACATTATCCTCACTGATCTGAAGATCAGGGGGGGAGAGGGAGATGTCTGTAGGTGTTGATGGCTGTGTAGAAAGATGGTCAGGGCGGGTGTGGCTGGAGGTAGGTAGAGGTGTTGATGGCTGTGTAGAGGGTGTCTGGTCGAAGGTGTCAAATCTGCAGTAGAACGTGTTCAGGTCGTTAGCGAGAAGTTTACTGCCATTGATACTGGGGGGAGATGCTTTGTGATTGGTAATGTTCCTCAGACCAGACCACACTGATGCAGGGTCGATAGCAGAAAACTGGTATTCCAGCTTTTTGGCATATTTCTTTTTAGCCACACCAATCTCCCTTGTTTAAGTGTTCCTGGTCTTGTTGTAGAGAATCCTGTCCCCACTCCTGTAGGCATCCTCTTTGACCTGACGAAGCTGTCTAAGTTTTGGTGTGAACCATGGTTTATCATTGTTAAATGATAAGTGGGTTCTGGTAGGGATGCATAACTCCTCACAGAAACTAATGTAGGATGTTACAGTCTCTGTGAGCTCGTCCAGGTTGGTGGCTGCAGCTTCAAAAACACTCCAGTCAGTGCATTCAAAACAGGCTTGTAAGACCTGCTCTGTGTTGTTGGTCCATCTCTTAACAGTCCTTAATACTGGCTTAGTTGTTTTAAGTTTTTGCCTGTAAGTTGGTATAAGATGAACCAGGCAGTGATCGGAGAGTCCTAGAGCTGCTCTGGCCACGGAGCGATATGCATCTTTTATTGTTGTGTAGCAATGGTCCAG
>CAIGQQ010021192.1:0-11966 GCA_903798035.1 Danio albolineatus
CAACCCATCTCTGGGAAACACATTCATACATTCTCATTCACACACATACACTATGGACAATTTAGCTTACCCAATTCACCTGTACCGCATGTCTTTGGACTGTGGGGGAAACCGGAGCACCCGGAGGAAACCCACGCAACCACGGGGAGAACATGCAAACTCCACACAGAAATGCCAACTGGCCCAGCCGGGGATCGAACCAGCGACCTTCTTGCTGTGAGGCGAACGTGCTAACCACTCGGCCACCGTGGCGCCCTTTTTGTGATTAATCACAGACAAAAGTGTGATTAATTAGTTAATTTTTTAAATCAGTTGACAGCCCTAATATATATTACTTGTTATCTTATGGCTGCAGCTGTATCTCTTCTAGCAACAGCTAGTCTAATGCAGGCTATGGTTCAAAAACTCTTCTGTATTTACTGTAAGTAACTATAGTGTTTTTTCTTCGTCCTGGGGGTGTGTGTAACGCCACTTGATATGTTCTTAAGACAAACCTAAAGGTCTACATTTGGAAAATGTAAATCTTCCTTCTGTACCCTTTCCAGAATACTTCCCTTCAGCCCTCTCTGAGCAGACATGATTTGGGCATGTCAGATGCTTTGTTGTTTTAAAGCACACAGTCGCTCTCAGAGCTCACGATCTTCGCAGAATGACCATTTTCTGTCTTTGACTGGCAAATTAGTTTCCTGTAAACACACACACACACACAAACTCCACCCAGAAGCATAAGCTGACCTCCACAGCCTGACGTGAGTCTGTAGAATTTACATCTCGTTTCCACTGGGCCTATAAAACACAGGTCAGCAGGGCTGTTGTACAGTTCAACACAGCATTATTCCCCCTTCTGTGAACTCTTCAGTCTTAGTGCTGTTTAGCAGAGCAAGGTCATATTTCCACTGTATTCCCCATTATAATTTTCTTCTGGAGAAAGTCTTTATTTCTTTAATTTTTGGCTGGAAAATAAAAAACTGTGGGGCGTCACAGTGGCTTAGTAGTTAGCACTGTGGCCTCACAGCAAGAAGGTCGCTGCTTCGAGTCCCGGGTGGGTCAGTGGCGTTTCTGTGTGGAGTCCCTCATAGCAGATGTTTTCTGGCCCAGCTCCGGGCCACACTATAACCTTCCCTCGGCCCAAGTACTGCAAAGAATGACGGTCCTGAAGTGGCCCATAACTGGATTAAAGACAAGGGCCACACATGTGCCATAACCAGGCATGGGCCGGTATAAGATTCTGACTATATGATAACCTTGGATAAAAATATCACGGTTTCACGGTATTGTGATTACTGCTCTAAAATATATTCTTTTTAAATGTCTGGGTAAAAAACACATTCTATTTTATTTTGAGAAACATGTAAAGTATTTTGGGGCAGTAAACATGTCAGGCTAAATAATGAAAATGAATCATTGATTCTGCTGTCTTCATTTGTTTCAAAAACACAGATTTCTTTACGATTTAAAACGGCATCTTTGGATTTTTTTCTGCTGGAGATACTGTTGTACTAAACAACAACAACAACAACAACAACAAAAAAAACGTAAATAAGAAATCTGACACATACTTTAGGGGACGTATTGCAGAAAATTTTGCCGGTTTTAAAACCTTGACTTTTCCAAACTACGGTATACCTTGAAAGCAGTAATCGTCCTATGCCTAGCCATATCCGGCCCAAATATTAGCCAATTTATTACCCTTAACTGGCCCTGAACTGGACCAAATCAGGTGTATTATTGGTACCGATTCTCAGCTGCCCACATAGCAAATGTTTTCTGGCCCAACTACGGGCCCCACAATAACTTTTCCCTCGGCCCAAGTACAGCAAAGAATGACAGTCCTGAAGTGGCCCATAATTGGATTAAAGACAAGGGCCACACATGGGCCATGACTGGCCTGAATCTCAGACAATTAATTACCCTTAACTGGCCCTGAACTGGGCCAAAACAGGTTTATTATTGGTACCAGTTCTCAGCTGCCCACATAGCAAATGTTTTCTGGCCCAGCTCCGGGCCACATAATAACTTTTCCCTCGGCCCAAGTACCGCGAAGAATGAAGGTCCAGAAGTGGCCCATAAATGGATTAAAGACTAGCGCCATGACCAGCCTGAATCTCAGCCAATTTATCACCCTTATCTGGCCCTGAACTGGGCCAAAACAGGTTTATTATTGGTACCGATTCTCAGCTATAAGTTTATACTTTAACCAGAAACCCCAAAACACTGAGCCATAACCCAACCTAATGTTACCCAAACAACATGAACAATCTCTGCACTGATCTGGGCCACACACCTCTAATCCACAACTGGCCCAAATGTAGTTTGCTGTCATGCATGCATGCAATGAGTGTGTATGGATGTTTCCCAGTGATGGGTTGCAGCTGGAACGGCATCTGCCGCGACCCCAGATTATTAGAGACTAGGCCGACAAGAAAATGAATGAATGAATTATAAATTACACTTTTTAAAAACCTAACAGTTGGGTTGTCTATGAAATTATCCAACAACCCAGCAATTTTTATATTAACCCAAACTTGGACTAACCCAATAGTTGGGTTCAAAAATGCACTTTAAATTTAATCTATAAATTACTACAACAATGTATTTGTCCATATTTGACCCAACTTTAGGTTAATATAACCCAGCAATTAATTAGAGTGTAGTTTAAGTTTGTACTTTTCTATAAACATGAAGATCAATGTCAAATATTCTTCCACTTATTGACCTTATTCTCCGCACATTTATGGCTTACTCATGTTAACACAGACCTTACAAGACATTACTGTTTATTTTTATATTTAGTTCCCTTCCATAATATAAAGGCTGCGTGGCTACAGGACCTTCCTAAACCGGCGATGCACGAACATCCTGTAGTCTCCACTGATCCCTGCTTACTAAGTAGCCCCACGCTGAGTGTCCTGGACTGCTGGACTGGCTGGGGTTCACATCTGCTCCTAATAAGACGAAATCCCCCTCACTGTGTATTAGAACACCACCAACTTTCCCACTGTGTGAATATTGGTAGGCCTCTGTACTGTTATAAGTCTTCATAAACGCTCCATCTACTCCTCGTGACAGGACAGAGTGATTAAAAGTATCCCCGTAAGTTACCTCTGGCTCATATCGTCTACCCACATTAACGGTAACAATGGATGGGGCAATATGAGACCATCTGATCGCTGCAGGGAGGTTTCACCGTACTCCCAGCTCTAAACATTTACTGATCTAGCATTATATACCTTATTTCTAAAATTACAGCTAACTATACACTATTTGATGACTTTCCGAATCAGTCATCTGATCTACACTCTTAAAAAAAAAAAAGGTGCTAAATAGCACCAAAACTGGTTCTTTGGCTCGTAATGGGGGGGGAACCTTTTTTGGTGCAATACAGCACCTTTAAAAAATAGGTGCTATATAGTACTTTTGTCAAATGGTGCTATATAGCACCTATATTTTAAGGTGCTCATAATGTTACTTTACCCTTTCTGCAAATAAAACTGGCATAAGAGTTATGAGAATTAGCTATAAGATCTAGTGCTTACCAGTAGTAGTGGTGCTATATAGCACTTTAACCCCCCCAAAGAACCACTGAAAAACCTTTATGGTGCTTTAAAGGTTCTTAATGACCCATTTCCACTGAGTGGTACGGTACGGTTCGGTTAGCTTTTAAGGCCGTTTCCACTGTCTCGAACCGTACCGTACCGTACCTTACCACTTTTTAGTCACCCTTTGCAAAGGGTCCCAAGGGTACCAAAGGGTGCTGTAAGGCGGAGCTAGACGCGCAGCTGAACGCCATTGGCTTACAGAGATACGTCATTTGCTCACGCAACAAGCAGAATGAAAACAAAGGACCCGCCATGTTTAATACACAGCCGAGAGACAATGCTCCAAAATAATATCAGCATATAATAACGAGCCATGGTCGACCCGAGCTTAAACAAACATTGTCGTCGTCTTGAACAGCCACAAAGCCGAGAGAAGAGCAGATTCTTATGGGTTATGAGCCCATCAGCGCGAGGGCGTGAGGTTTCGCTTCTCTCTTGTGCTCGCGTGCGCGTCAATATTTGAAATAACAAAGTTCTTAACCTGGACTATTATAAACTGGGAATGACGGAGTTACTCTCTAACGAGAGAATAATGACGGAGAGGCTACATGTACTGGTGAAGATAAAAGATACAGATGAGAGGTTTGATCAGACGGGGCTCTATTTCGTATTGTTTTTGAACCTAAATAAGGCATACATGTCTGCTGTGTGTAGTTTTTCTGTAATTTGGTAACATCGGAGACGGTGTGGGGCTGTAGGTGTTCATATATGCTGCATTTATTTATTTATTTGATATAATCACAGACAGTAGGCTGTTTCACATCTTTGATCTGCAGTTATAATCAGATCATGTTCAGTCAGTAATGACATTTCTACACCAGTGTTAATGTGTATAATAAAGCTTCTGTGTTGTGAGAAGTGATAAAGCCTGATAAGGGTGACCCGTACCGTACCGTACTGTACCACTCAGTGGAAACGGGCCATTAGACAGTAAAAGTGCTAAATAGCACCTCAACCACCGTAAAGAACTACTGAAGAACCTTTTTTTAAGAGTGTACTGTGTCAGCGTACCGGAAGTTACATGACAAAATGCGAAAGAGCGAAGTATTAAAAGTGGGCGGAGCGGAATAAGGTCAATAACCGAGTGATGTTGAGAAAGGGCTCTGCATCAGTTCCAGAACCTTCTATTCAGCCGTTCCTCACTGACTGGATTAATGAGCTTTTGGTTAACAGAGGACACTTAAGTCATTTCTGTCGCTCACAGCTCAACATGCCTGTCGCCGGCCGATCAGAGGAGTCTTGATGAACACAAATGATAAGCATGCGTCTGCTCTGGCCTCGAATACTTTCTACACACCCAGCAAAAAAAATCCAGATTTTTGTGTGTGTTAGTGTGTGTGTGTGTGTGTGTATTTGCCTGCCTTGCGGGCACACATTCTCTCTTCACTACATTAGTCAGCGTGTGTTCGCATGTTGTGTCAGAGACGTCTCTCGCTCTGGTCAGACCAGTGAGAACATGAGCGTGAATTCCTCAGCTCCAGAAGATCTGCCTTAAACTCTGCAGAATCACACTTCAGCCTTTTATCCTTTTATAGGTTTATTTAAGTCTCCAACTGTATTGTTGCAATTACACGTTTGGGGCTTTATTCTCAATACTGTGTTATCAAGACATTGATTTAAGCTGCGCAAAACACAAAAACATTACCAGGTATAATAACAAAAGATATTTAGTGTGTCGCTGTGCTTATTCTGAGGAGAAATGGGGATTAATAAAAGTGCCGATATTCAATAACTCAATATATTGTAATACTAAACGTGTAAAATATTGATATTGTCAGCATTTCTGTGAATAATTATTGCATTAAGTTCAGAGTAAACAAAAGTTTCAATCAAATTTATTTGCAAAATGATCGTACAATTACACGTACAATAGACAACGCTTCACAATAGTCTCAGTAAACGTTAGTTAATGCATTAAAATCAACTGTGAGTAAAAGCTGCATTTATTAGTTAATATTGTTAATATTAGTTAAAAAAATATTTATTAACATTTAGTAAAACAATCATGACTCGTTGAGCAGTTTTACACCGTGGCTTTCCGTTGACGTTTAACGCCTCGTGACTAAGGCCCTGTTTTAACCCAGCATTGGGTCAGCTGTAGACAGACCCAGGTAACACTTTATTAGCATTAGTAGACTGTCATTTGGTACTGACTTTGAACAGTCCTTCAACAGACATTTAACTGACTATAAGAAACTTTGCAAGTGCATGTCAACTTACACAACCCCTAACCCCAACCTAACAGTCTACTTATATCTACGTATTGGTTGTTTTTCCTATTTGCTCAAATATTGGGATACAACAACCCAGCATTTTGACTTTTTGTTCCTTCTTGATATTATAGTGTTGGGCATTAGATTTGCCTGTAAAGTTAGTTTTAATTTTCTTAACTTTAGTTGAAGTTTCCGTGAACTGGAAGTTGCTTTTATTTCAGTACGTTACTTCCAACTGAAACTGAATATCGTGCAGGGGCGAGGCTGTCTTTTTGCGCAGCATACCCTCATATCAAATTACTTTAAAACAAAGCGCTAGCAAAGTAAACACTTTAAATGTTGATTTAATGTGAACTTTACTACACTAGTAAACATGAGTAGATGCTTTTGGTATTACTGTGGTTGTCAGAAGCAGAAGTCATTATAGTTCACTCTAAAAAATGCTGGGTTGCCATAACTGAATGTTTATATTCGATAGCAATTTAACTTTTGAAAACCATATCTCCCATATCACAAAAACTGCATTCTTTCATCTGAGAAATATTGCTAAGCTATGAACTATGCTATCCATTTTTACACTTTTATGACTTCTAGGCTGGATTACTGTAATGCTCTGCTCGCTGGTTGCCCAGCCTCCTCTATTAACAAACTTCAGCTAGTACAAAATGCAGCCGCCAGAGTTCTTACCAGGTCTAGAAAATATGATCATATCACCCCAGTTTTATCCTCGTTACACTGGCTGCCTGTTAAGTTTCGTATTGAGTTTAAAATATTACTTCTTACATATAAAGCATTAAATAATCTAGCTCCTGTTTATCTAACCAACCTTCTGTCTCGCTACAATCCAACCCGCTCTTTAAGATCTCAAAACTCAAAACAGCAAAGTCAAGTAAAGGGGGTCGAGCCTTCTCATTTATGGCTCCTAAACTCTGGAATAGCCTTCCTGATAATGTCCGGGGCTCAGACACACTCTCACAGTTCAACACTAGATTAATGACCTATCTCTTTAGTAAAGCACACACTCAATACATCACATAGCGGTATGATGCATGAATGTGCTCCACGCATCGCGTTTATATACACTATGAACAGCAGCTACGCTAATTATTGTCTTTATTCTCTATCTCCACCTGGGGATACTCATCCCGAGGCCCCCAGAGACTATGCAGCGCCACGGATGCGATCCAAGACCCGTGACGAGACGATTCCAAGGTTCCAAAATCCTAGACCAGGCTGTATCCTGAGCAGCTGCTTGGCGGAGTAGCAAGCAAGAGACGGATTCCTGTGACCCTCCAAGGACAGACGAGCCTCGAGTTCTCCAGCCTCTGGTGCCTAGACTGCAGCTAGAGCTGCGCACCGATGGATTACTCTTCTGTGTTTGGACTCTAAGTAGTGAATATTAAACAACACTGAACTGAACAGAACTCAAACATTAATAACTGGACTGACACTTTCAATTTACTATAACCTTCTATGTGAAGCTGCTTTGACACAATCTACATTGTAAAAGCGCTATACAAATAAAGGGGAAATGAATTGAATTGAATGTTGGGTCAAATAAAAAAAAAAATGGTTAATTTTTAAAAATAAATTTAAATGACACTTTTTAACCCAATGGTTGGGTTTGTCCATGTTTGACCAAACATTTTCTTACAACGCAGGATTTTTTTTGTTTTGAGTGTTGGTCAAACTTCTGTAGTAGTAAATGGTAGATGACACCTTCCCAATTGCTAAAGTAGATTATTTGACATGTTTTTATTATTAGGGCTGCACAATTTGTCATTTCAGCGTCGATATCGCAATGTGTGCATCCGCAACACTCACATCACAGCATCTGCAATGTTTGCATTCATATGTTGGGATTATAGTTGACTGTTCAGAACACATGAGATTTATGGAGTCGTTGCAAAATGGAGTTCAAATGAAAATATAGTTTCCTAAGGGCTGTGACTGTGAGAGTTTTTCCAAGAAAGATTTAAAGCATCGAGGCAGAATTTGTATTTATCATTCATTCATTCATTTTCTTGTCAGCTTAGTCCCTTTATTAATCTGGGGTCGCCACAGCGGAATGAACCGTCAACTTATCCAGCATTTGTTTTACGCAGCGGATGCCCTTCCAGCTGCAACCCATCTCTGGGAAACATCCATACATTCTCATTCACACACATACACTACGGACAATTTAGCTTACCCAATTCACCTGTACCGCATGTCTTTGGACTGTGGGGGAAACCGGAGCACCCGGAGGAAACCCACGCAACCACGGGGAGAACATGCAAACTCCACACAGAAATGCCAACTGGCCCAGCCGGGGATCGAACCAGCGACCTTCTTGCTGTGAGGCGAACGTGCTACTCACTACGCCACGTGGCGCCCCATTTGTATTTATAATAAAGACTATCATTTTCATTTATTAAAATAATACATTTTAATGTATACATTGAAGACAATACAGTGTTGTTTTACATTTGATTATTCAAATTCTGAATCTAACTACTGTTAGACTGCTCAGAAAACCATACAAACACTTTTTATCTTTGCTCTATTGTATATATTTATGCTATTATTTTTAATAATAATAATAACTTTTATTTAACGAGGTAAGTCAACTGAGAACCAGTTCTCATTTACAATGACAACCTGGCCAAGAGGCAAGGACAAAGGAGCAGGGACACAATACAATAACAATTTCACAAATGCAGATAAAAACATATAAAACCAACAAAAAACTAAAAACAAGCACAGTGATCTCGTAAAATTGACTGGATTGAGTTTTTAAAAGATGATAGTGGACTGAAAGTGCTGAGCTTTATGATCTGCTGCAGATGATTCTGCAGATGATTCAGACGTGGCGTAGTGGTTAGCGCGTTCGCCTCACAGCAAGAAGGTCGCTGGTTCGATCCCCGGCTGGGCCAGTTGGCATTTCTGTGTGGAGTTTGCATGTTCTCCCTGTGGTTGCGTGGGTTTCCTCCGGGTGCTCCGGTTTCCCCCACAGTCCAAAGACATGCGGTACAGGTGAATTGGGTAAGCTAAATTGTCCATAGTGTATGTGTGTGAATGAGAATGTATGGATGTGTTTCCCAGAGATGGGTTGTGGCTGGAAGGGCATCCGCTGCATAAAACAAATGCCGGATAAGTTGGTGGTTCATTCCGCTGTGGCGACCCCGGATTAATAAAGGGACTAAGCCGAAAAGAAAATGAATGAATGAATGATTACACAACAACTAACTACAGAACGGTTTACTGCTTTAACCTCCTAGGGAGTAGTGGCCACATACGTGGATGGCACATTTTAGCTCGTCCACAATTGTATACATTAAATGTTTTATATTTTGCTATAGACCGTGTCATCCTGCAACTGTTTTGTAGCATATGAAATGTCCCAAACACTATTTTTAACTGTCCAAATTGGGCAAAAAAATGTGGTTTTTACTCTCTGATAGTCAAAACATGTTCAAAAAATGTGTGTATGTGTTATTAACCACGAGTCCACATATATGGACATCATTTTTCTCTAAAAGTACATCATATAAAAAGATGATACTTAGGTTTTATTCTAATTAGGTTCTAATAAGCCTAAATAGCAGAGATAAATTAAAAATACATGCAAAATAAAACAGCTTGGGCCTTATTAGAAAAGGGATAGTTCACCCAAAACTGAAACTTGTCATTTTACTCTCCCTTGACTTGTTTAAATCCCGCTTAAGTTTCTTTCTCCTGTTGGACACAAAGGAAGCTATTTACATTTGCATTCAAGCATTTAGCAGATGCTGTTATCCAAAGCGAATCACACCCGAGAACACACACCCTGAGCAGGGGGAACAATCGGGGGTTTGGTGCCATGTTAAAGGGAATCACCTATTTCGTTTCAAATTTAAATTTAATTAAAATTATTTTTTAAATTAACCCAATGTTGGTGTAATGTGATGTGGATGCTGACAACAGAAGTGCGGATCCAAATGCAGGGTTTAATGAATGGTCAGGAAAGCAACGGTCAACACAGGGGCAAACAGATGTATACAGGGAATCCAGAGTCGTGGTCAAGTAACAGGTGAATGGTCAGTCCCGGCAGCAAAACACATCGACAATAAACAAACAAAGCAAAGATCAGTACATGGCAAGACAAGGAAACCGCATCGTAATGTTCAGAAAAGAGTAAAACAAGACTCAGCAATGAGAGTGTCAAAGTGAGTCGTATATATGTGTGATGTAATCAATATATGAGCAGCTCCAGCTGAGTGTTCATGTGTAATCCCAGGAGAACAGGAACAGGTGTGTGAATGTGGTGCATGACAGTATTTGTAGTCCATTCGCGATCTGCGTGTTTACCAGCGATCTGCCAGGATTAGCATACCTGCCAACACTCCCGTATTTCACATTCATCTCCCGCCACCCTCCCAGTTTGTTATTTCTCCCGTACTATAGACTCCCGTAATTTGTACGTCCCAATGCAGTTTCAAAAACGCACTTTTGTTCATGTTTGTCAAGTTGCCAGATGTTGAATGAAGTTCATCACCTCACACAATTGACGCAATATTCAAATCTTGTAACATATTTTACCTCAGTCTGGCAACATACGTTACAACTACAGGTGCGCTGTTGATTTCAGCGCAGGAGGTAGATGCGGGACTTGAACTGTGGCAGTCGCAACAAGCAGCTGCGTCAGTAGTAGAACACATGATGGAAGGAAAAGAGTCAGGTTGTGCTTCGGCAAAGAAAAAAATATATACATGTAAATTTACCAACAGCTGGACGGAAGAATTCAAGTTTTTGTCTAGAAGCCACCTAGACGACGTCCACGCTTTCTGTAAGGTGTGTCGTATTGATTTAATGTCGGACAATCACAACGGCACTAAAATTGTAAATTATGTTAAAATGATTAATAATGTTCAATTCCTTAGTTTATTGTTATCGTTTCGCTTTACAAGACCTCATTGTGTCTGAGGTGAGACGGACATTTAAGTTAGTAAGCATTAACGTTAGTTAATCAAATAAATGTTATTTAAATTGTATTAAGCAATTAGCAAATGTGATTTATTCTAGGGCTGTAGCGGTTTGGAAATTTCCCTTGCGGTATTGATGGGTGGCTCAATAGCGCGATATGCAGTATTACTGCTGGGCTTTTTGTTTGTTTGTTTGTTTGTTTGTTTTTTTTACCTTACCGGAAAAAAACTTTAGTGACCCGTTCCGTTGGCCAGTTAGCAAAGTTTCCTGCAGATCAGCTAATTTTCTCAGAGTTAGAAGATGAGAGGAGAGGTCTCTGTTTTAATAGTAAATAAGTATTTAGATTCCATTCAGCCATTTTACAAGGAGCACAAAGAAAACTGAATTAATACATACAGATGCATATGGTTTATGCATCTGTAGTGTATTAAACTATTTATTTGTGTGTGTACGCCTGTTTGGTGGGTCCTGAAACCTCAATACACAACAATTATTAGGGACTTGTGGCACTCTGAGGACCTAAATTGAGGTCCTAATGGGTAAACTTGTTCATAAATCATACAGAATAATAAAATGTGATAGAAAATACAGTTTGTACAACTACTGAACTGATTTTTTATTTCTAAGGTGCTTTTACAATGTAGATTGTGTCAAAGCAGTTAAACCAAGAAGTTCTAGTAGATTGAAACTATGCCAGTTTTCAGTGTTAAAGTTCAGTTTAGTGTGATTTAATGTTCACTGATGGAACTCCAAACACTGAAGAGTAATCAATCAATGCACAGCTCTACAAGTCAAACCAGTGGCGAACTGATCAACTATAATAATAAGACTTTACTACAGTAAACCAATGTACAGGGAGTGCAGAATTATTAGGCAAATGAGTATTTTGAGCACATCATCCTCTTTATGCATGTTGTCTTGCTCCAAGCTGTATAGGCTGGAAAGCTACTACCAATGTAGCATATTAAGTGATGTGCATCTCTGTAGTGAGAAGGGCTGTGGTGTAATGACATCAACACCCTATATCAGGTGTGCAATACTCAGAGACACGGCCAAGGTAAGAAAGGCTGAAAAACCACCACCACTGAACAACACACACAAGCTGAAACGTCAAGACTGGGCCAAGAAATATCTCAGGACTGATTTTTCTAAGGTTTTCTGGGCTGATGAGATGAGAGTGAGTCTTGATGGGCCAGATGGATGGGCCCGT